>JASDQU010435769.1:26907-42262 GCA_032191745.1 Picea mariana
ATTATCGAAGTCCCTCATTCATCTTGAACGTTTTTGAAGTTGTTGTTATTATTATTTTTATTAATCATTTGGTTAATAAAAACATTTAATATTATTGTTGTTAAACTATTCATTTTTTTGTTTTTTTGTTTTTTTAATGATAGTTCAACTTTTTATGGATTGTTTTCTCAGTTTCCTGTTCCTTCCTCTTCTGCATTCCTTTATAGTCTCGTCGGCTCTATGTCCCTAAGCTCCTCTCATGGCATCGATGGATTTTTCTCTTGTAGGTTTCATCCCTTCTCTTTGTGTTGTAGGTTTTTAATGCAATGAAGTAGTTAAGCCTAATCTTTCAATTGCTACTTTTGTCTTTCTATGGTGGCTCAAATTTTTACGTATTTTTTTACCAGTTCCTTATGCCTTCTTCTTTTGCATTCCTCTACTACTTTGTTGGCTCTATGTCCCTAAGCTCCTCTCATGGTAGCAGTGGTTTCTTCTCTTTTAGGTTGCATGCCTTCTCCTTGTCTTGTAGGTTTTTCGTGCAATGAGGTAGTTAATCCTAATCTTTTCATTGCTCCGGTCGTGGGTGCTATCAAGGATTCAATTATTGGAAGTCACATCTTTGGCCCCCTCTCTTCTCGTGGAGATATTTCAGGGGTGACCTTTAGTTATATTGTGCAGAATGGTGGCAAATTCATCCTTCGCTTGAATCATTTCATTGTTCATGAGCCTCCAGTTATTTCTATTCCAAATATTCAAGACATTGTAGATCATGCAACCTTCTACACGTCACCACTTCAATGGAATATGACCTCGATTAGCGAATAGAGCACAAATGGAAATCGAGCTCATGGAAACCTGAATTGAAAGAACCTTTATTTACCCTTGTGCAAAGGGGTTTTCCAGTGTTGAGTTTGATCTAGTAGAAGATAGGGATTTCATTTTAAACTCGGGGCCCTATTTTTGGGGTAATTTAGGTTTATGTATGAAAGTTTGGACTCATTTTTTTTACCGAATGACTAATTCTCTTTCGTCGGTGTCAATGTGGGTTAGACTTCCAAATTTTCCCCTTCATTTTTGGGGCTTAGCCTCTCTACAAGCCATTGGCTTACAAAAGTATACAAAACAAAAAATTTCAACATCACAACATATGCTCGAATATGTGTTGAAATAGAATTTAGCAAAGGGTTTCATGCGGAAATAAATTTGATATACAAAAACTACTACTAGACACAAAAGTTGGACTATGAGTAAGTCATTTTCTATTGTAGATCTTGTTATGAAACATGGCATATTACAACCCATTTCACATAAGCTTCCAAGATCAGAAGCACTAGGAAGTCTCAGCATAAACCCACATGGTGGGTTGGTGCAAAAGAAGAACATCAACTAATCAGGAAGGAAGATCCCCCAAACTTGGACCCCAACAAAGAGGCACATAATATGTTTACAAAGGAAATGAATGAACCCCTTCTGAAAAAGGAACCCTCTTTGCTTCAAGAATATGCTCCTCAAGAATTAGAGGACGGTATCCTCCTAAAAGAGGAATCTACTCTGTCATCAGACCCAAATTTGAGAGATCTTGCGACAGTTGGGCAAATCAAGTTGAGGAAGATGAATCAATATTAAACCCAAAACCACCAATGCAAAACAAGAAGGAAGCTTGGATTACAATAATAAAGAAAAATAAATCCACTCTAGCCTTATAGCGAATGATGACAAGAAGTAGAAATCATAATCGAACTTAGCCATGTATTGTTTTTGCATCCTATTGTGTAATCAATTTGTTACAATTTACTCTTGTGATAAAAAATATGAAAAAGAAAATGTCAATGTAGGAGAAATAATTTCATAATCTCCTCCTAAGATTGTGATGAGAAAAGGAAAGTCTTGAATATCACAATTAGCATCTAAAAATTCTATTTTATGAGTAACATCCACTTTTAATACAATCTATAACCATTTCATTGAAAATAAAAACATTATTCATTACTTTATGAATATGAAGAGACTAGTGTTGGGTGGTGCACAAAGGCATTGCATTTAATCCAAGGATACATTAATATGTCTAATCATATTATAATTTTTATATACATTGATCCAGATTTCTTTTCTTTTAAGGTATATATGTGAAGCATAAAATCTAAACACTAGTATTAAACACTATGCAGTGAGTTAATGATTAGTTTAGTACATTTTTCATCTTCTCAATTTAATATATACTACTCATTGTAAAATGTGTAGACTTCGGCTACTCACCTGCCATCACCCAATATTTTCTACCAAGAAAGTCTGTGAATGCCTCCAACAATTGTTTTTTTTTTTTTTCTTTTATCAACTCAACTCTAACCTTCCATGGATCTAACCCAATAACTAAAAAAAAGATATGCAATCGCATACAAATTATTGTAGGCAGTTAACCCTCAAAGAGACTTCTCAGGACAGATCTCCTCCTTAGACTGAAGCTAGGCTGCCCGTTTCCCAGATATTGAGTAAACAAAGGGGTGATTCTGGGTTTCTTGAACAACTTACTTTGGATATCTTTGAAGTAACTTCTCAAAAATAAGCAGGTTCAAAATTCAGACATAATTTTCGGAATGCAATTTTTTGGATTTACAAATCCACTGGTTCAATGCTTAATCCGTGAACTTGTCCCAAATGAAAATGGGATAGCAAATTGGAACATTGGAAATATTTATAAGAATGGAGACACTTTGCAGTCAAGTGTTGGGGTAGGTCCACCAAATTTAAGTAATACTTTTTAAGATAATTGTGGAGTTAGAATGACAGATCCATCATCTTCTAGTTTCAAGCAGCGATGGAAAGGTAAACAGGACTATGGAAATACACTAATTGAAATCTTCATGGAGATGAACCATAAATAATGACATTCAGATCTCTTTACACCTGTAAGTGTCTGCAGATTGAGAAGTCTCCGCCCTCCACTTCAAAGGGAGCCCATGGCCACTGTTGATCCTGTCCACATCGACCGAGTGGCACGCCTCCAAAGACTCGCGGGATGCTACTGCTTTAGACAAAAGACAAATTACTCTGAATATGTGGAGGAATCTGATCAGATGTGAGTGGTTTATATGGAGATGACACACCCTGGATCACACAGTTTATTTTCAGAATTACAAAATTAGCACCACATATATTCTCATGCACCACATATATGACATATTCTTATGATTAAATTTAAATTATTTATTAGTCAAGCCATTAATTCTTTTCTGATTCAGAAATTTATTCATGAGTAGTAAAATAGTGTTAATCATTTTTAATTAATTTAGTACTTGTTCTTAACTTCTTTATAAGTGAATGGGGTGGAAGGTGGGAGATCATCATTGATTCTAGAGGAGAAAAATTGAAGAATTTTTGTATGAGGCTTAAAGAAATCCTCTAATAATCAATCAAGGTGAAGTATATGCATTGCTACAAGAACTGCTTATAGTAACTGATCTCCAAATTCAACCCTTGATTATAGTAGGAGACTCAAGTGCAATAATCATTACAAGTGATTATATTTTTGAATCTATTTTAACTCAGGTTTATAAGGAGATCCACAAATTCCAAAGGGTTTCATTCCATTTGGTTTTGAGGGAGATTAATGGGACATTGGGTCATCAATTCATACCTTAATCAATTTACAATGAACCCAACACACAGAAACAATGTATTAAATTTCATTGTGTCATGAACATATGGGCTTCACTTCCAACGCAAGGCAAGTAATTTGATGAGACCGGTGTGCCCCCTTCGCATGCTTGGCTTCGTGGCAAAGCATGAATTTGAAGCAAACCCTAGTGTTTATCCTTATCATGGTGGGATAATGGAACTGCCCCACGGAACTTGGATCTCAGCTCCATATTTTTGGTCATCAACTAATAAGAGGAGTTGACGCTTATCCTCTGATTTTGTGCTTGTTTGGTCTAGTAATTTTAGCCCAATAGGACACTCTAGAGAACCTTTGTCTCTGTGTGTCTCCATTGTTAGGAGATTTTTTCATTTTGTATCTGGTTTTCACCCTACTGGAGTGGATTGTTTTTGTTTTTTAGTGCTTCTATTATCAGGCAATGAGGATTGTGTCTATGGGTGGTTTAGCCTTCTTGGGGGTCCAGGTTATTTAAGCTCCAAAGCTCTCAATCTAATTTGGAAAACTCTAAAGGTGGTTATGTGGGAGAAAGGTAATTTGTCTAGTTTATGATATTTAGTTTACTCATTGCCTTAGTCTAGTATCTCGATACTCCATTTGTTATTGGGTCTAGTCTTTGTTCTATTCTAATCGATTATATGGAGTTGTAAGAAGTAAGAAGGGTGTTGTAGAATCATGAGGAGAAAATTAAGTGTAATAGGACCTCTCTCTTCTTAGTCTCTACAAAGGTACATGATAATGAGCATCAGGTTATTTCTCAATTTGCAACAATTATGGGCACATTAGTACAAGAAAAACAATAGATAGTCACTTTAGAAGCAAAATGTTGCATGTTGAGAAATATGGTTTTAAATTTGAGTAAGGAAGCCTAGTCAAGGACTTCTAATCAAAGAATGTTAGTTAGTTTAGCCCATGGAGAGTTCAAGGAAGAATAAAGTGTGCATCAATTGGTTGAAAATATAGAGATTGGAAAACAAGACTCGGTAAGATCAAATGTTGACCTAGATGAGTCTGCTTGTCATGATGTGCTCCATTAAGTATTATGTTTTTTAAAGCTATTAGTATACGAGGAGTTTTCTAAAGAAGTTATAGATGTAGCAAGTATAGGGACTTTTTGCCGAAAGCCATATGTAAATTTTGTCTCTGACATACAAGGATTAGTCATTTTTGCTTAAAATTTATGGACATGAAGTGTATGTATCATAGTTGTTAGCCTAGCTACAATTTTTTATAATATTAATTCCCCAATTTCAATTAAAGAAAAAAAAATTCCTCATGAATGAATTATTAGTAACAACACAACTAAAATAATATTAAGAGAGGGAATATCAACGAATCTAATATTAGTAGTTCTAAAATCAGCTTATTTAAAATTATAGCAAGGATTTTCCTTCTCATATATATATATATATGGTTTTTTAAAGGTCCTAAGTGTTAGAACCTTCATAATCTGAATGATTATATCAATATACATACAAGCAAAATCTATTTTAAGAAAACCAAGGAAGTTAAATTCATTGCATGAAATACGAGTTTATTGGAGTTTTTTTTAATAGGTTAAGAAGATTTAAAAAGTAATGAGGTAGGCATACCTATAATTCTTGAATATTGACTTACAATATGGGCAATGATGGGAACAAATGAATGTAATCAACCAACCACAAACAATTGGAAAACCATATTGCACACTCAAATCTATATATTTGTATTAATTAATCAAGCACATATTTATACAATAAATTTTCCTCAAGAACATAACAAACTCATGAGGAAATCTCTCGATCACACACACATAAATAGGATCTGATAGTTTGAGAAGATCTCTCACAACTAACTAGATCTAACAAACCCAAACCAACTCTACTAAAGTAAGCGTTAACTCTAACACCCTCCCTTAATGCTTACATCACAAAGAACAATACCAAAATCAAATACACATACAATCTTTGTCTGGTCTGGTCTTCATCAGCACTTCTACCCACTCTGAAATCTCATAGACTTCGCTCTTTCTCAACCATCAACTTCAAGCTACCACTTGATCCATTTAAGATACAATTGATTTTGACCATCGATGACGTATTTGTAGGACTGACAATTCTTGGCATACCTCGAAGAATAGTCTAGATACCGAATCATTCTATTAACATACTTCTATTTGTCAAAGTACATTGCCTGCCACTATAGTCTCCAATTATATAGGAGAGTAGTCTAGATATTGAACGTATCTAGTAGTCAATCATACATTTTGACCTTTTTCACATACACAAACACATAAAGATAACCTGTAACCATTCTTCTTGGAGCAACTAAGTACAACAAGAGTGGTCGGTTTATAAGAGACTGTAGACATGATCAAATCACTGATATGTTCTTGTGGCATCAAAGTACGTGAAGACCTACAAGCTTGAATTATGTCACTCTCTTCTATAATTGGTTCTTCATAATATAATTTTACAAACAAAATAATGCTAATACACACTTACATTAATTCACAAATTTTCTACTCCAATAAAATAAAATGAACATGATTGCTCCCATAAGAATTGAGTTTTCACAGGCATATAAGATTCCACGCCTTCGCCATAGGAACTGATAAAAAAAACTCGTGTAGGCATCTAACATTGGTGGACCATGAAATCCCTCCAATGAAGCATCAGAACTAGTGCATAAAGCATTAAGAAAATTACTAGTGTTATTGTCGACAGTGCAACTCCTCCAATGGAGCAACCTATTACAATGGCGGACTTGTTTTTCTTTCTACCAATAACATTGGTGGAGCATACGTTTGAATGTGAGGTGCCATCGGAACAATAACAAAGAAATTTTGAACTTGGTTTTGAAATGTTATAACCCCAACTCCCCATGTTATCCAAACAAGCACCACAGCTTTGATCTCTGTTCGACTCAACAAGCCATGTTATTTCAAAACCCGCTAATAGACATGTACTCAGATCCTCGTTTTGTTCGATTAATAAGTTCTTACTAATTGGCGCTTGAAGATTAGTTTGGCAGAAGCGTCTTCCAGATTCTAGATTGGAAATGGAGTACCAGTCATTGCCACATAAAAGTTATTTTTTAAAAACTCTCCCCATCAATACTTTCATTGTAATGCCTCAAAAGTGTGAGACTAGTTTATCCATGGGCAATATGAAAATAAGAGTAGTTACCTGAAAGATCACACTTACCCACCAGCATAGTCATCCATAGGTTGTAGTTAATTACCCACCAGCATAGTCATCCATAGGTTGTAGTTAATAATTGTGATGTTAGGATTAGTCGTGATACTGCCTAAGCTTGAGGGTTGTAAGATGAGATACTCATCTCCACTGATATTAAGCAGAGGATAGCCTTCCAAACCACAATGTGTTTGAAACTAAGGATCACCTAACTCCTACACTTGTAAACAGAAATCTGATTCACATGAGCCTATCAAAGCAATTCTCCTACGCAGCCATTTCTCCAAGCGTTTGGTCAGCAAATATCTAGGTAGTGATATCTCAAACAAAACATATAAAACACATATACACAACAACACGCTCTAGAGTCTATTCTCATGTTTTTCTAATATTCCTGGACCCTCCCGTGAGGGAGATAAGTCCAGAGCAACAAACTCTGATACCAAATTGGAAAACCAGATTGCACACTCAAATCTATATATTTTTATTAATCAATCAAAGCACATATTTATACAAGAAATTTTCCTCAACAACGTAATAAACTCATGAGGAAACATCTCAACCACCCACACATAAATATGATATGATATTTTGAGAAGATCTCTCATAACTAACTAGATCTAACAAACCCAAACCAACTCTACTAAAGTAAGCATTAACTCTAACATAAGCATCCATTGAGCAATTGAGATTGGGGGACCAACCAACCCCTCAATGAATACAACTAAGAGCCTTGAATCCTCAATTAATCTTTCCTTTAATACATTAATAAGATTATGAAAAGTAGCACGGTAGACACACCTATAATCAATACAACTAAGATCCTTCAATCCTCGATCAAGTTTTCCTTTAATACGTTAATAAGATTATGAAAAGTAACATGGTAAATATACCTATAATTCTTGAATATTGACTTACAATCTATTTAATGATGGGAATAAATGAGCATCACTAATCAACAACAAGCATCCACTAGGAAATCGAGTTTGAGGGACAATTATCTTCTCAACCAACCCCTAGTCAACACAACATTGAGTCTTTATATTTATTTAATAATACAATTTTTAATAAACTTTATTTTACTTCTATTTTATTTGCATTTTCTATTAATTAAATTAATAAAAATTATCCATTAATAAGCACAAAAAATAATTTAAAACATGAAAAATTATTTATTTATTTTGTAAGCACAAAAATTAATTTAATTTGCAAACACAAAACAAAATTGTTTAATTTGTAAGCACAAAACAAAATTTGTTTAATTTGTAAGCACAAAAATTATTAATCTTTGTTATTAATTTAATTTGTAGGCGTAAAAATTATACATTCCTCTCATTGAAACTCTCCAAAATATGTCACATTTATATAAATAAAGACTCTCTAGAATAGGGAAGAAAGCCATCTTATTCCAAGAAAGATCATTTATATTGTGTTTTTAATTGGATTATAAATGTATCCCTTATAAATATTGTGTTTTTAATGGGATTATAACTATATCCCTTATAAAGGGAATTTAAGTATTTTTAGGCCTCCATAAGGTGCACGATATTTGAGCCTTTGTTATGACACTAGATGTTATGAACCCCTAACACACACATATTTTGTAAGATACAAAGAAAGATAAGTTTGTTACGGAGTTACAATAGATATTGTGTCCTATGAATGGTTGCTATGCATTTTTCTTCTTCATGTGTTTTATTCAAATATCTCACTCCTTTGTTTTACTGAGTGTTATAACCCTATATTTCATAGTATCATTTAGTGATTTAGTGATTGGAATTTATTCCTCTAAGTCATATTTCATTGTAAATAATATTTTGTTCTGCAAATGATTTACAAAAGAAAAAGAAAAAGAAAAAAAAATAGAAAATAGAAAAAATGAAAAGAGGGTATAAAAAATAATAAAAGACGAAATAATATATATATATATATATATATAACCCCATGAAAAATAAATTTAGTTTGAATCATATTGTATAATCATGATCAAACTTTTTAAATTTGTGTTGATAGGTTAGTGAATAAGTTTGGTCAAACAGTTTAATCTTGGCCAAATTAGTTAGGTTAGAGTAATAATTAATCCAACAATCTAAGCTCGATTAATATGTTAGATGTCTAGGTTAGAAGATAGGTTAGTGATGTTTATTTCAATAAAAGTTGAAAATGAATGTCAAAATATCCCTTGTTTGATTAAATTTGGTATTTCTAGTTTAGGAAAATAATACCATGGTGTAAAAGTGGAAAAAGGTAAGCCTAGCGCTACCCATTGCATATTTTTTATCCTAAGTTTCTAACAGATAAGACATTTTGTCATGTAGTGGGTAATTTCCGCACAAGTTGTCAACAGTAGCATCCATTTGCGCCCAAATCGACGGTTCTCAGCTCATTTCAGAACCCGCCCGACCCCCCCGACCTTTCTGCCTTTAACGGTGGGGGGTGGCAGGGGGGGGTTCCCCCCTCTAGAATCCTACCAAACCACTACCCAATACCACTCACCTCACTCTGCCATTGTACCCCACTTCCACCTCTCATATATCCCATCCCACATACCCATTACCCAATCAATTCACTCCTCATGACCATTCACTGCCCCGTCATCACCCCGCGCCATAACAGACACCTCCATCGCATTGTAAAACCCCGTTTCAACACCCTGTAACACCATTTGTCAATGCAGACATTGTGGACACCACGCCAAAACAAATTGTGAAGCCAACTACCACGACTGCTCACTGTCAACAGCCGCAATTTACCTGGGTAATCATAGTTCCACCATTGATTTACCTTAAACTCTGATTAATCATGGTCCCCAAGGCAAAATACGTTGATACGTCTGAGAACTCGATCTTCCTCCTCCTGTAGACCTGGACCATGTACCCTTGGTGGATAAGGATTACAATATCATAGAGCCGAGGTTCAAATTCGATTTCTTTGAATTGCACTCTTGGCTAAAAGATATATTCTTAGATCAGAGAGACGAAATTGGACTCTGGGAGCCCAATTTGCCTCTGTATATGTTCTCTCGGACCTATCATTTCCCTAAATTCGCTCTCAAATGCCAAGCTCGTTATTCACTCAACCAAAGGGCCATTGTTTTCTCCTCTGGTGAAACCATGTTCACAATTACCCCTAAATCCATTGAACAAATGTTGTAAATCCCAAGAAGTGAATCTGCCATACCATTTTACATTAAAGCCCTAAACGACCTGTACCAGAAGCTCACCTTCCCCCAAAGAGCTCAAATTTTTTAGATTTTTCTGCCAAAAGACGTCCAATTTCCCAAGAAAAATCCCCCTTATTCATCCTCCATCTTCTTTGTCAAGGCCAAATACCCTGCCTTGTGGAGAAAACCTTATAAAATATGAATTTGATCATCTTCTTTAAATACAGACCCCGTAGCCCAATGGAAAATTAATCATTCTTTCAGCCAATTATTTCAAACGAACAAACAAAATTCAAACTGTCATAACTAGCCTAATATTTAAAACTAAAAAAAATCTAAATCTGATAAAGAGATCCCTCTCTGAAGCTGGCAAGGCTAGATCCCAGCTTCCAAAGTTGTTTGGTAGTTACCTCTGTCAATTTCTTCTACCCTTATACAACCTCTAGAAATTACAGAGTGATAACATAGTGGCGACCATACTAGGGAACTAAACAAATTTTCCAAATTTATGAATTGTCTTCCCTAAGTATGAAAACTTTATTTCTGAACAATCAAAGATCAAAATTTCAAGAGATAAATGTTCAGAGGTTGTAAAAAATTGTAAGTAATTTAATCAGGTTTTTAAGTTTTAAGTTCTGGCTCCAAAAAGAATTCATACCAGATCTCACCTTAATCCAGAACCTATAAAAGTAGTAGATAATCCTGAAAAATTAATTAGAAAAAGAAGTTCAGCAGAAAGTCAAGGGAGTAGTAGTCCTCCTCCTAGGGCCACCTCTCTTCCAGAGAAGTTTGTCACAATCCAAGACATCTAGTTTGATCTACCTTTTGAGCACAGCGTTTTCATAACCAAATATGATAGCTTTGTGGATGAAACAATTTTATATCAAGCTATCCTCCAACCTAGAACACCTGAAAGACACTCTCCTGGATTAGATCTTGATCAACAAATCCTAAAAAACTTTGAAAAGTTACAAGATCTAGAATCAAAATTTGATCAAGATTTGCACAAAGCCTACATCCAACAGTCTGTTGAACTTTCTGCCCTGACCATATCTACATCTTCTATCAATCCTCAAATAGCTCATCCTATATCTTCCAGCCCTACTTCTTCCACATCTTCCACCACTTCTCCAACAATTTTACAGGTTACCATCCAGCCTACCACAGGAGTTCCTGCTATCCAACCTCCTCCACCAATCATAGCAGCAAGATATGTTCCCCTTGTTTTGGTTTCTCCATTACAAAATATACCCCAGGATTATCAAACTAGGATTCCTCAGTTTGATGGTACTGGAAGTGTGATTGCACAACAACATGTTGACAAGATGAATGACTTCTTTGACTTGCAAGAAGTAGATGAGGAAAATGTCAAAATGAGGTTGTTTGCCCAAAGTTTAACTGGTGAAGTTAGGAAATGGTTCAAATCCTTACCAGTTGCTAGCCTTAATGGCATAATTTCCTTTCACCAGTCTTTTCTCAATGGATGGGAAGTAAAGAAAAATCCAATTCAAATATTATCTAAATATGAAAGTATAAAAATAAACCAAGGGGAAAGTGTACAGGATTATTGCACTCAATTTAACAATCTTTATAATGCAATTCCAAGAAACATTCAACCTCCTCAAGGCTTGGCTTTGATCAAATTCCCTAATGGTTTTGATGCTAACATGTCTTATCAATTGAGAGAGAGAAACCATGCAACTTTGCAAGAAATGAAAAAATGTGTTGTGAGTGTAGAGGCAAATCTGTTGGCTAATAGAACTAAACAGAGAACAGAGAAGAGAGTAACTATCAAAGATGAACCATCTACTTCCATTGTTGATGCTAAAATAGACTCCTTAGTCAGAACTATGGAAAGGATGATGGAAATATTAGATGTCACTGATATGAATCCACCAAGAGAAAATCAATCTAGTCCCCAAATCAAAAATCCTAATTTCGGGAGAAATCCACCCCAAATAAAACAAAGAGAACCTAGAGAACAAAGAGGACCTGATCAACAGATTAGGCCACCTTTCCAAGAAAATTATGTTGATGAAGGGGAAGAAACAATTGAGGGACTTGATGATGTTCACATTAATCTTATGGGAATAAATGATAATGATTCTATTTTTCTTACCCAAGAAGAACATTATCTTTTCCTTCTTTCACGAACTAAAGTTGATGAGGAAGAATCAGAACAACAAGATTTTGAAAATGAAATAATGGAAGTTCATAGACTGTATAACTTGAGAAGTAAGAAGTCCAATGATAATCCAACCAAGAAATCTTCTGACTTTAAAAATACAGCAGATACACCTGCCAAGAAAGTTTCTGATAGCCCTCCAAAGAAAAACTCAGAGATCCTAACCAAAAGAATATCTGACTCTGTATCAAAAACAGCTCAAACTGATGTTCCCTCCACCAACCAGCCCAGAGATACTTCACAAAAGAATGTTGTTGAGAAAATAGATCTCCCTAATCAAAATAAAACTCCAACCTCATTCAGCCTAGAAAGTGAATTGGCAAATCTCAAAATACCTATTCCTTTAACAGAGTTGATGAATAAGAATGCTTATATATCATAGGTGATCAAAGCTTTGAACATAGAGGTAGGAATGGGTACAGATACAGTAAACATTGTTGACAATCAACCGAGTTATTATTTGGACCTGAAGTTGATGGAAAACCCGAAAGTGGTGTTGTACCTCATTTTTATGTTAGTTTGAATATTCATGACAAAAATTTGCACAATGCCATGCTAGACTCTGGTGCTTCTCACAACCTTATGCCTAAGGCTGTTATGGAGAAATTAGGACTTGAGATCACTAGACCTTACAAGGATTTATATTCTTTTGATTCAAGTAGAGTTAAATGCATAGGTCTTATCAAATATTTGTGTGTTACTTTAGCTCAGATCCCAGCCAAAAGCATGGTAATGGACATTGTTGTTGCGGGCATACCTCCGAAGTACAACATGTTACTGTCTCTCTCATGGGGAGCCAAGTTACAGGGTACCCTACAACTGAACATGTCTTATGACACCATCCCATTATTTGGTCAACAAAGGAGATTATACTTGGAGACACTGATGAAATACATGGCCAGTAGCCAAGAGAAACCACATAATTATCCCTTATATTTTGTTCATTATGAATTTGATTCTTTTATTTTATATAATGATGGATATATGGAGAGACAAATTGAAAATTTGGAGGATGATGTTTATAATTTGGAGGAAAACAAAACAGTCCCTGAAGAAGACAAAACAATGATGGTACAATATGATGAACCAAAAGAACCTCTGTGGAGTTTAGACTTTGATGGTGTTGTTAGTAAGGAAGGATCGGGAGCTGGAGTGTGGGTTTCAAATCCAAAAACAAGACAGACAAAAAGCCATTCCTATAAGTTGAATTTCCAATGTACCAACAATATAGATGAGTATGAAGCTTTAAGGCTTGGTTTGAAATTGTTAAAAAAACTTGGTGCTGAGAGAATTTCAATAAGGGGTGATTTTCAACTCATAATAAAACAGATCAAAGGTGAATACTCTGCCAAACACCCAAGACTGAGAGCATACATAAATGATGTTCTAGATTTCCTGAAGTGCTTTACTAAATATGACTTGCAGGCCATTCCCAGAGACCAAAATATTCTTGCAGATGGTTTGGCTACCTCAACAGCTACCTGTAAGATACCATTTCATCCAAGTCACTAGTATACAGTTGAAGTGAAGTGCAAACCTGATGTCCCATACAACATCAAGTATTGGCAAGTTTTTGGAAATGATGAACAGATTGAATTTTTTTTGCAATCCAAGAATGAGTTTGAGTGTGAAAATGTTGATGTAGATAGTGATGATGAAAAAGAAAGTGTAAATAAGATAGATTTAGAAGAAATAAATAAAAAACAAGAACATCTGGATTTTTTGCAATTAAAGGATAATGTTTTTCCTAGAGGATTAGTCCCATTGGAAGAATTGTTTGATTTTGATGATGTAGCTAAAAAACTAAAAATTAAACCTACTGGAAAAGAAGTTGAAGACTGTAATATAGGAACTGAAAAAGAACCAAAGATGAATAAACTATCAAAATATTTACCTCCTGCTCAAAAACATAAATATATAGAATTGTTCAAAGAATTTGTAGATGTTTTGCATGGAGATATGAAGATCTAAAATCCTATGATAGTAGCATTATACAACACAAAATTCTCATAAAAGAAGATCATAATCCTTTCAAACAAAAACTTAGGAGGATTAACCCAAAGTTGATGCCTCTGATTGAAAAGGAAATAAAAAAGATGTATGATGTTAAAATCATTGTCCCATTAAGGTTTTCTAAATGGGTGTCTAATTTAGTTCCAACCAGGAAGAAGAGTGGAGAAATCGGATTTTGTATTGATTTCATAAACCTTAATAAAGTCTCCCTCAAATACAATTATCCCTTGCCTAAAATGGATCATATTTTGCATAAGGTAGTTGG
Organism: Picea mariana; assembly: GCA_032191745.1. Classification (NCBI taxonomy): domain Eukaryota; kingdom Viridiplantae; phylum Streptophyta; class Pinopsida; order Pinales; family Pinaceae; genus Picea; species Picea mariana. The sequence goes on from JASDQU010435769.1 coordinate 41,341, forward strand.
ATCCAGTAGAATTTCTTTGTTAGATGGTTTTTCTGGTTACAACCAAGTTTTAGTCCACCCTAGTGATCAAGAGAAAACAACATTCACTACACCTTGGGGCACTTTCGTGTATGTGAAAATGTATTTTGGTTTAATGAATGTTGGGGCCACATTTCATAGAGCAATGGATATTGATTTTGTGGATGAACTTGGAAGATTCATCGTTATATACATGGATGACATAACTGTCTTTTCAAAAATAGATCAAGAACACTTACTCCACCTTAGAAGAGTTTTTGAAAAATGAAGGAGATTTGGAATCTCACTTAATCCAAAGAAAACATTGTTTGGTCTAGAGGAAGGTTAACTGTAAGGACAAATCATATCCAAGGATGTAATTAAAATTGATCCCAGCAGAATTGAATCCATTCAAAAAATAGACCATCCCGGAAACATAAAAGAATTACAGTCTTTCATAGGCAAAATAAACTTTCTAAGAAGATGTATCCCTAACTTGGCAGAACTTATTAGAAACATAACCAATATGTTAAAAAAAGACACAAAAATAAAATGGAACATAGAAGCAAAACATTCCTTTGATCAGGTGAAACAAGCCTTGACACAAGCCCCTGTGCTTATCAACCCTGATTACACAAAAGATTTCCTCCTGTTCTCTTTTTCCTCTGAGCATACCATTGCAGCAGTTCTTTTGCAAAAGAATAGTGAAGGTCATGAACAGCCTATTGCTTTCTTCAGTAAATCATTGAGAGATGTTGCATTGAATTATAACATCATGGAAAAGCAAGCTTGTGCTTTGGTGAAAGCAATCAAAGATTTCAGAGTATATATTCTCCACTCACACATTATTGCTTATGTCCCAAATTATGTGGTGAAAGATATTCTAACCCAAGATAGTCCAGATGGCATAATGGGTAAATGGATT
>JASDQU010435770.1:22084-41958 GCA_032191745.1 Picea mariana
AGACAGAGATTCCAAGTTTTGTTAAATCTAGGTTATGTGTTTCTTTTGTTTTCCATTTCTCAACATTTATTTATGTATCCCTTGATAAATGTTTGATTCCAATTTAGTACAACAACTACTGTAATATTATGGTATCAATAATTTATTAAGTAAGCAACTTCTCCTCTGCATTTACCGTGAGTAAATCAAGACCTGCTTGCTGTGTAGATTCCTGCATTTTATACTTTATTCAAGGTTACACCATCTCTTTTCTTCTACTGCAACAAGGTATGCCTCTTCAGTAATTGATGCCTTGATTTGTTTTATAGTTTTGTATCTTTATCTCATACCACTCAATATTACAATTTTGACTCAGACACGAAATACAGCCTCTGTGCTACCATACTGTTAATTTCATTAAGGAAATTTTCTCATATAACTAAGGTAGAAAAAGCACTTTAAAAACATACTCTCTTAAATTTTCCCGATTCCTGACATTATCCTTTGAGCCTTAAGTTTAATATCAGGAACAACACACACAAGAGGGTGCTTTACAACCTTGAAAATAACACCCAAGAGAGGTGCACAATTCAGTCGTACAAGTAGGTCTGAAATTCTGAGATGACAAGTGAGTGAGTGTGATCCACAATGGGGACCCACTCTTATTTATACATGAATAGACACAGTAAAAGGTGTGTGTATTGGCACAACAAGGATGATCTCTTTAAATCAATAATATAATTAATCATTACACAATATTAATTATCTTTCACATGGTGGGGTCGACTTGTACCCTTCACAACATAATTATGGTTACAACAAATCTTACTCTTAGAAAATATAGCAAGGATATCTCTCATCCTCTAGTGCTCAACCACTAGGGACACGTCCACCTGTGCTCATCCACATGGATGTCACACTCAACAAATTAACTCAACTGAGTCCATAGGATTACCATCTGGAGCACCATCTCAAGCCAACTCAACTAATTCCATAGGAATACAAGGCAAGAGAGCATCTCAAGCTGACTCAACTTAGTCCAGATGAGTAGAAGGTAGGAGACCATCTCAAGTCATATCAACTGAGTTCACAGGAGTAGCCAAGAGACTAGAAATCAGTCCAGAGTCTGACGCACACCCATCACATGGGAACGCCCAACACTTGGGATCTCTCTCACAGATGTCTCAACTTAGTTAAGAGGAGAACGATCTGGAGGATGTATCATGAAGCTGCAATAAAAAACACTCCCTCTCAGCTAGGGAGGCATTCTCTACTAGGACAAGTCTCTCACGGAAGTGTTGGAGTTACTTCACACACACCCAAGATTTATTTTTCCTAAGGTTATTCCTTGTTTATTAGTCATAATTAGTCATTATCCAGTCTCTTATATTTTAGGGGAGAATATTCCACCTGGAGAATATTCTCTTTCAATTGACACTTTAGTTTGACTAGTTGAGTTGAGTTTAGATGTTGCATTGGTTTTGTCACCATGCAACATTGGGATAATCACCAACTCAATACTCTTTGTTTAGTCAGTTAACTGAAGACTAGTTGACTAGTTAACTCAGCTAGGTGGCAGTTCACTCTTGTAACTGCCTGAGAGACTAGACTAGGTGGCAGTTTACTCTTGTAACTATTGGTGTGTGTCCAGATCAATCTAGACCACCACTATGGATCATTAGTTACTCATGTATCTTATATCTATTGTAAATTATTCACTCTTTGAGTGTGGAATACAGTTAATGAGAATTCTTCCATTCTGTCTATCTTGCTTCTTCTTTCTTAATTTCTCTCTGCAAATGTGTGTAGTATTTTCTAGCTAGATCTATTCTGTGCAGGTTCAAAAAATTTATAGGAAGTACTCAAAATTCATCCTGGCAAGTGGTTTTGTGAAGACATCTGCAACTTTCTCATGTGTAGAAAGGTACTACACATGTACTGCTTTCCTCTGCACCCTATCTATGATATAATGGTATTTGATCTCAATGTGTTTCGATTTATCTTGAAACACATGATTCTCTGAGAGATTCACACAACTCTGGTTATCATAATGAATAACGATAGAATCCATCTCATGAACAAATAAATCTGCAAGGATCTTGCGAAGCCACACTACTTCACAGACTGCCACACATAATGCTATGTACTCTGCTTTTGCGGTACTCAAAGCCACAGAGATCTGTTTCCTGCTGCACCAGGAAACCATGGTAGATCCCAAAGTAAAACAACAACTGGATGTGCTCTTCCAGTCCACTGCACTCCCTGCCCAATCTGCATCGACATATCCCTATAATCTCATGTATACACCAGAGGCATATCTTAGGCCATATCCAACTGTGCCTCGTAGATATCTTAGCACATGCTTTGTTGTTATCCAGTGAGTCTGTCTTGTCTGACTCATGAACTGACTGAGTACATTCACTGCATAACATATATCAGGTCTGGTGTTAACCATATACATCAATGATCCAATCAACTGTCTGTAAAGATTTGGATCACTCTTGCCTGAATCAGTAGAAGCCTCGTTCATTTTCTTCAGATCCATCACCATCAGTGTAGGCATGGACTTGTAGTTTGTCATACAAAATTTCTTCAATATCTCCACTGTATATTTTCCTTGACTCAGAAAAATCTCATCAATCCTCTACCATACTTCTAGTCCCAAGAAGTAGTGCATCATTCCCAGGTCCTTCATCTCAAATTCAGAGGTCAATGCACACTTGTATTCAGTAATAAGACTTTTTGAACCGATGAGGAATAAATCATCAACTTACATGACCAAAATCAGACACTCGTCACCAACAATGTGATAGTTTAGGTTGGGATCAACAACACTCTTGCTAAAGCCCAAAATCATCAAGTATCCATCAATATTATCATACCAAGCATGAGGTGCCTACTTTAGTCCATACAGGGATTTATTCAAGCTGCACACATGAGAATCCTTCTCATGTATCAAGAATCCATCTGGATGCTCGATGTAAACTTATTCCTCAATCTCACCATTGAGAAACACTGTCTTTACATCCATCTGATGTAGTCTCCAACCCATGGATGCAGCTAGGGAAATGATCGTATGGATGGAAGTGTATCGGGAAACAAGAGCAAATGTCTCCTCATATTCTATTCCCTCCACCTGAGAGAATCCTCTAGCCACAAATATCACTTTGTACTTCTCAACACTTCCATCAAATGCATGTTTGATATTATATATCCACTTGGAAGTTACTACAGACTTCCCTTATGGTATCAGAACAATATCCCACACATCATTTTTCATGATGGTCTGATACTGTTCGGTCATGGAATCTTTCCAAACCTGCTGACCTGTTGTTTCTCCATGACAAGAAGGCTCAGTATCAATGATGTGGCTCATGGATGAAACATAGCTTGAAAATATATGTGGTCTCTTACTCTCTCGGAATATACCTCGAGGAGCTACGTGTCCCCTTTCCTCTTGCAGAGTCTGTCGAGCCCAGACAAACCTTTTATGGCCTACTGCAATGTCTCTAGGAATATCAACTGGAGCTATGGGATCAACTGGATCAACTGGATCAATGACTGTCTCCCTCTGAATTGTTGAAGGGGGAGAAGATGCTATGTCAATCTCTATCTGATATTCTATGGATCTTCGAAAGGCTATCTCTTCCTCAAAGGTGAAATCTCTTCTCACCTCAATTTGTCTCTAACCAAGGATGTAGATCTGATATGCCTTCAAAGATTCACTGTACCCCAAAAATGAACCCTTTCTGCCTGAAGGATCTAGCTTGGTCCTCTTTTCCTTGGGTACATGAAATTATACTGGACACCCAAATATCCTGAAGTATCCAACCTCATGCTTCACTCCAGTGAAAGATTCTTTGGGAGTCATGTTCTTTAGAATCTGATGAGGACTCTTGTTTTGAACATACACAACTGTCATGAATGCTTCTGCCTATTATCGAGCAATTTGTGTTTTTCCAAAATCCAAAGGCAAGTGAACAATAAATTGGTGTAACATGAGGTTGTCCTATCACTGTCACCTAAACAAGACACCTCTTTCTCTTTAGGGGTAGTACCCTAGGGGAGACATCCCCGGTGACCTAGGGGTTTGAGAAGGCTAAGGTAATAGTATCAAGGAAATCCCACCCCTCTCACAGATCACTCTGATCAGAAATTCCCAAAGGTTTTAATAAGATGAAACAAAATATTACTTAAGTGTACCTGCCCAGAACAAGACAACAAGAAAAACAATATTTGAAAGTACCAATTGATGTTAGTGCTTCATAAAGCCATAGAATTTGAATAAAATCATAAGTGTTGACGGGTGAAATTGATCGTCCGTCAACTGGGAGAGTGGAACCGGTCCAGGGTTGTCTAAATAACCCAAGCCGTTTGGAATGGACCACCCTGACGAGTTTAACGGCTCCGTTGGCCGCTCTAAGGTCTCCCAAGGAAGCCAAAGAGAAAATATGATTTGAGCTAAGTAATCTAACTAAACTAAATAAAACAAACTAAACTACAACTGAATACAAGAAACTAACTAAAATAAAGGAAACTAGAAACTAATAAAGCAAACTAAACTAACCACACTATTCTAACTATAAACTACTAACTACTATATATACAAAATACTAACTAGGATTATAATAACTCAAATCAACTACCTAATTATCAATTTAATTACAGTTTATTCACAAATATACATTACATACAATCTACAGATTTGAATAAACCTGTGAAACTAATTTGCTTGCTGTCCCAAGACAGCGAAGATAACTCTTTTTTGATTTTATAATTTATGAATAAGAAAGTAAACTAACTGAAATTAAACAATCTAAAATCATATCTATATTAAACTACTTAATAAAATTAGTAAACTAAATACTAATTGACCTGAAAACGCTCCAAGTCTGCCCTGCGCAAGATGACTTCTAAGCTGGTTGGAGGAGGGAAACTCACACCGTTAAGTCCTTAAGCTTCTCGGAAACGATCAGCTATGCTGCTTATTGAAGTATTTTACAGGACAAACAAGACATAAAAGAATATCATAACAGTTTTCTGATTATAAATTCCTGCAAAAGGGAAACCTATTATGCAGCAAACTTATTTTTTACAGTTCGATTTATGAAGAAGACAAAGCTATGATTCACAAATTGAACTAACAACTGTTATGTCTTTTATCTATTTGGAAGAAACAAGATATAGATAACGATAATAAGATTATATCATTTGCATTTGATTCAGATAGCTAAAGCAATACTAAACCATAAACAAGCTGATATACAAAACATGGAACAAAGTGTCGATATATTGAAAAGCGAAAGATATGACAAAACACCAATTCTGCTCCAGTTTGAATCAGAACTCCATATCCTTGTTCTCCCCAACTGAGGATGCTGATTATTACAAAAATCATAAGTATATATAGGTATTTTCACAAGGTAAAACTTCCTTGTGAATAATAGCAAATTGTTTACAAAATCTGGGAAAAATCCCCAAAATCTTCTAAACTAAGCAAATAAAATGCAAGTGAAATCCTTGAGATATCCTCTAACTGCTCAACCATTCAATTGAAAATTCGAATTGACCTGTAATAGACAAAAAAAAATCAAGTTAGATGGATATTTTATTAAAAAAAATGGTAAAAATCTGCTCCTGTAGACTAGCTACAGAATCATCTAGCCTAATTTGAGAACAGACCTGTTTTAAATCAATTAAAACTAACAGAAATATATTAAAACAAATATTGGATTACTAATTACAATCAAAGCAAAATATTTAAATCACAACAAACTAAAACTACTATGCTAATTTAGAACAAACAAAATCTCAATTTAATCTAATTCAATCAAAACAAATATCAAATAAATCTTTGCAACTCATATACAAAATCTATCTATAAATGAGTGTAGGGAATTAAAACAGCTTCAGCATTGGCAAAAAAAAATGGTTATCAGAAAATATTGAATGGCCCTTGAGATAGGCTTCTTGAGATTTTCCAAGTTCCATGGTTTTTCAGTGCTTGCTCTAATTCCTCCTTTTTAATGTACCCGCTGCTGTCTTTGTTTCCTCCTGTTGGTATTCTTGAAAAAGCTCTTGATATATAACTAATCATATTGCAATGGAAATTCATTAGTCTTGTCTGCTGTCACAGGTGCAATAGTTGGCTGTCCAATAAGTTGCTTCACATCAAAGATTGTTACTTTGTCACCTTCTCCTGCTCCACAATCACAGAAGAAACGACTTAAACGAGAGTAAACAACTCTGTGACCCCTGTGGCACACCCTTGCACAAATAGAACAACACCCTTTAGAAACAGTCAGATCACATGTGTAGCAGAAGTACCAATGTTGTTCCATAAAGTTGCTTCCACTAGATGTGAATGTACAAACTTTTGATGCAAGTGATCGTTCACTGTTACTCTCACCATCATCTTCTTTGTCCTCTGTTGATGTGTTTATATTTATATTTTCATCCCCAAAACCATCTTCCTCGGTCTCGTCTTCTACCCAAGCATTGTGAAATAATGAGGATTGGAACCTTATATCAGAGGCCAACAAGAAATCCTGCTGTGAGAGTGCAAACCCAGATGTTGCATGGAATGTGGTCATCTCCCCATCTCCCAAATCGGAATTAGGCACCTCATTTTCACTTTGGTTAGGTGTAGTATGCCTCCATGGGCATTGCAAGGATTGCCCTGTAGTGGGCTTGAGCCACTCAATAAAAGAATTTTCCTTGATGGAATCATAGTTCGTTGCTTTAGCTTCAACCTCTCTAAGAATCTCCTGGGCTCTTTCATAAAACCTCAAGTCAAAATCATTTCCCTATGGACCAGTCAAAGATGCAGGCGTTACTGTTTGTAGAATTAATTTTTCTTCAGCAACCCTTCCTTGGTGCATCAAACATATTCCAAGATTGCACGATTTGATGTTGTCTGGTTCCATTGATAAAACTTTCCTGTACACTGCCTCTGCAGCTATATAGTTAGATTGTTGCATATAGGCCCAACCCAAGTGTCCAGGCAATCTCGTGACCTCATGTTCTAGAGTCAATCGAACTTTCTTTCTCTGATACCTACCTCTTTTGGTTGTCTTTCCTTGAATGCCAAGCCCTGATGAATCAGATTCAGCTTGTGTTTCAGTAGTTTAATCTGGTCCTCCAGTCTACCGCACCTCTTGTATAAATCCAGCAATATATTGTCCAGACTTTCCTGAGCATGAACGAAACATCAATTTCTTAATGATATAATGGCTTCAATGGCTTCCTCGGACCTGTTTTGCTGCTTCAGGACAATGGCCATGTCTTTCAGAGCACTGTCCACTTTATCACCGGCAATGATTGCAACCCAAAATAATGCTATTGACCTTTCTGGATCCTTTTTCATCAGCTGGAAATCATGGTGTATGACACCCATTGAATGGCAAGTGTGAACCAGCTAAACCATGTCTCATTTCAATCGTGATTTGAGGGAATTCTCAACAACAATTTTCGATTAATGCCCAACTCTGAAAACTTGGCACGATCTGCGTGTTGTGCGACCCATGATTGGAGGTCGAGGGTAATCGCATGACATTACATTCCCACTGTATTTTTCTTACCCAGATAGCAAAGTATACACGGTTCGCACAGGAGAATTCGATCTGTCTAAGCCCTCAATGTCGTCCAGGGAAACCACAACCTCTCAATCCGATTGCAAATCTTTCTGAGTTTATATCCAGGCTGACTTATTACATGAAGTTTTCAAATCCAGTCTCTAAACTCGCACAGTCCTCCAAACAACATTAAAAGTATCGATAGGAAACCCTAGAAATGCCAGAAACTTTCAAAGGTCGTAGAGGTATCCAGATCTTAATTTCTTCCTCTTCATGCATCAAATCTAGATCTGAAAACGTTAAACCGTATAACAAAAAAAAAAACCAAAGTTACCTCTGTATGATTTGCGAATATAAGGAAACCATCACATTAGCGAGCATGAGCGTGGAAAGTGAGGAATAGCTAAATTCCTAGTAAGGAGGCAGGCGTTTACAGCTATAATATCCCCTATAACACAGCTCAACAATTACATCAATTGGTCGACCAATGAACAATGGTAAATGCATGCGCAATCCAATAGTCGAATGGAAATCAATACCAAACTCAACTATGCGCCAATGCAACCACCGATATCCATAGCTTAACCAATGTGTCGATCATACCAATAGTTACAAAAATAGCCATAGGCATCATATTAAAAAGATATGCATGAATATCCATATATCTTATGAAACCAAAGGCCGAGTAGGCCAAATGAAAAGCCAATCCAAATATTAATACATTGTAAATTCAATGAAATCCAATCACGCAATCGATATAAGAATGTCCAATGAGTATACCAATGCGTGCAAGTGTTATACCATAATGTTCAAATGCCTGACATGCAGTTCAAAACCCACAATCATGTTCTCGCCAATGCATTAATCAAACGTTTAACTAAGGTGTCAAATCGATATTACATACAATTGATATGCCAAGAGCTATGATAAGGATCAACAATAAGGATCACAAAAGATAAATCATGACCTCCATGCAATTCAATGAATCAATGTTTTAGGCAAGTCATGAAATGCGAATCCAAAGGCTAAATGTCTTCAATAAAACTGAGTTATATAATCCATCGCAGTATGAAAACCGATCAAAGGATATTGCCGATTATGTAAAAATCAACAAAAAGATAAGCGCAATATGCATAATGACACAAAAGATATTGGCAGTTTAGATAATGATCGAAATGTGACCTTGAAAGGAGAAATATTCATGCTTACACTCATGAAGACTTAGCGAAGATAGGCGTGCGGAAAGGCGCAAAGAATAAAATCGTCGTTCATTTGAAATTTGCGACGAAAAATCAATGTTTGTGAAACATTGGTGTAGGCAGCTTATGATACAATGAAAAATGTGAATTGGCTGCCAACAATAAGCTGATATGAAATATGAAGCAACATAAATATTTATAAAAACAATGTATATATAGTGATAGCTTCACAATTATGCCTTAATAAAGCTTCAATAATGACAAAAAATGATAACCTAAACTTGGAAAAATGCTAGTATTTGTCAGACGCAACGAATGCAATGTAAAATCATCTTTAACACTTGCTTTTAAGATTCTTTTGCTGCTGTCATAGATGGCTGTAGCTATGTTTTTCAACAACAACAAGATAGTTCGTAGGTTAGTCCAATATAAGGTTAGAAATGGTTAGTAAAGATCTTGAAGTAGATGGTTTAAATGTTGTTTTAGTCAATCAATCACTTGTAAGGTGTGAACTAGTGCCTTTAGGGTAAATGGAGTCACTTTGGAAATCTTCAGGGGAAAACAAATGATAATGGGTGAGCTAAATAAAAGAGGGAGGATGGTTGAGGTGTTAGTAACCTAAGGCCTCAATCATTCAAAACCTAGAAGGAAAAAGTTGCTAGGAAGTAGGTAACCCTAGGCCCTAATGATTTTCCTTCTTCTTTAGGTCAAGATTGAAATAAAATATGAAAGATTAATGAAGCAATAGTACTTAGAGTGATACTAAGATAGGGCTCTATTATATGCTTCAAGGGAGGTGTCTTCTAGAAAATTCAAGTAGGTGAAGAGTTATTAAGAGAAAGAAAATAACATGTGATTTTCTCCTAGCGTTTCACACTAGCAATTTCATAATCTTATAAATGAACAAGTAAAAGATACCATAAACATTCAAAAGAAAGAAGGATTGCAGATTTCTACTTACTTCACCAAGAATAATCTAGTCACAAACCCTAGTTGAAGAGTTTCCACCATGAATAAGCAAAAATACACCAATAAAATCTCCCTCCAAGAGTTGTGCACCACTTAGTTCAACCAATAAGCCTTAAAAGAGGCCAACTTTTTGACCTCACACTTGTGTGAGTGAAATATGATGAATAAAAATGAGAGTTTGATTTCTTATTTATACAATACAAATGACCTTTAATTACATTTTAGGTCAAAAATGGTCGACATGGACAATTTACATTAAAAATACAGTTTTACATAAAATTGACAATCAAAAACCTTAATTTTATTCTTTTAGGGTGACGTCATGCCCTTCCTAGGGTGACGTTGGGTCCCATATTGGAACGCTAGGCTTCCAAATTGAAACATTGGGGCTCAAAACCCCTCAGGAACTACCACACATGCCAACCAAATCCGTCCTCATGCCAAATACCCCAACTGGATGATGCCAAGGCTCTGAATGATGATGTTAGGGGCCTTCAAGATCCAACATCATGGTGTGAGGGCAAGACCCTCCTGGGTCTAGGCCTTCCAAAGTGCCTCTGGTGGAACATCCTCCCTTTTCTCTGGTGCAAGCCTCTGGTATCTCTCTACCCCTGGCTGGGGTCTCAACATCCATCTGGTGGGATTTTATCCCTATGGAGGTCTGAGCTAATCATCTCCCCATATGTATCTGTCCATTGGGAATGGTCCTGCAACAACAACAAGTACGCCCTCCATGGGATCATGAGTCACAAGAATCATAGCAATGTTAATCACATCTAATAATCAAGTGCTCAAGGATGTTATGTTATTTAACAAGATAGGTCTAGAGAGGGTCTTAGGATGTCCTATTGGGATAATCCTCCTTAGGTGTGGGGTGTTCTAGGTGAAGACCAATATATATCATGTAAATACATGATATGGCATAGGGGATGTTTTGGAAAGGGGTGCAGTGATAACATGGAAATGTAGGTCTTACCTGTGGGTGCCTCTATAGAGGGTGAGATGCACCTTGTCATGGATGAAATTGTTTCCCAACCCATTTAATGCCTTTTTACTCTTTGTCTTATTGATTTTTCTTTCAAGATAATAGCTAGAGGACAATTCCCTGGTGTGGTGACCAATGGTGACAACGTTACCCACAAGCATTTCACGAAGATGACAAGGCTGGCTCGTGATGAGACCCCTTTCTCTTGGCTATGAAACCAAGAGCCACTACCTTGGAGTGGTGACCAGATGATTAGTAGTGTCATACCGCTACATGCCCATGGACCTAATAGGCTGGCTCAGGATGATACCCCCTATCCACCAACTAGGTCTTGAGTTTTATTTTAGTTCATGGGTACCCCCTTTTTCTTGTTGAGAAGCCTTTTATTTCTTTCTCAAGGATCCTTGGGTGAAGCATGTCAAGGTTTGATCTTGGATTTAAAATTTTTCCAGCTACTTTTACCCTCTGGGCCTTTATCCCCTTCTTCCCACAAGGCAAGGTACAACCCTTACTAGCTTGGAAAACCCAATGCCCAAACCAATGTAGGGGATAGATGAGAGGGAAAATTATGAAAAGTGATAAGTATGGAAGGAATGGATGATGACCTTTCATAGACCCACCCAGTTGCAACTCATCCCTAATGGAACCAAATTACTAGGGCACTCTGTCATCCCCCCCAAGTATGGACAAGTTAAAAGGCATAATGTCCAAGAAAACATCATGAACCAAAATATAATTAAATGCACATATTCAAATGTTTTGAGAATCAGAGTGACACATACCATGAAATATGGATTCAGTAACTCATGGAGAAAGACTCACTACTACTTCAAAACCAAGCCAATGGGATGGATGCTGCTGCCGCTGAAAAAATGGAGGTGCTGAAGAGGAAAGGATGGGCCCTCCAGGGCCAAGCTCAAGTCAATTAGGCTCTCGGTACTCCATGTCTAGGACTTGGGGCCTTGAGACATAATCTCCTTAGTTATCCCTAGGATAAGGGATAACACTGCCCACCAAATCATAGGTAGACTCTGATCATGTATCATCGCTTTGTTGCCTCAATAATGGTTCTATTCTTCCTCTCTGCAACCCCATTTTGTTGAGGGTTATAAGGAACAATGTACTCCCTCTTGATCCCTGCCTCAATACAGAAATCACTAAAATCCATGGAGGTGTACTTTCATCCATTATCTGATCTCAGCACCTTGATCCTCCTCCTAGTCAGGTTCTCAACCTGAGCTTTAAACTCTTGAAATATCGCAAGGACTCCATCCTTGGTCGTCAAGAAATAAATCCACATCTTCTGAGAGTGATCATCGATGAAGAGAACATAGTACAAATATCTATTCAAGGAAGCAACAATCATGGGTCCACAAACATTTGAATGTATCAAGTCCAAGATCCCCTTGGATCTACTATCACTACTCAAGAAGGACCCCTTGACGTTCTTTCCAAGAGCACAACCTCTGTAAACACCATCATGCTAAACATGTATCTTCGGAAGGCCTGTTACCATATTTCCTAGAGTGAGAAGGGATCTATAATGTATATGGGCAAATCTTCTATGCCATAACTCGCTCAAGGTGATAGTATCATGTAACACGGCTTGGACTAGTCGTACAGTCAATCTGTACAATATGTATCAATGATGTGACTCATATCTGAAACATAGCTCGAAAATATCTATGGTCTCTTTCTCTCTCAGAATTTACCATGAGGAGTTGCATGTCCCTTTGCCTCCTTTAGAGTCTGTCGAGCTCATGTAGGCCTCTTTCGACCTACTTCCATGTCTCTGCAAACATCAACTGGAGCTACACAGTCAACTGGATTAATAATTTTCTTCCTATGAACTGTTGAAAGGGAAGAAGGTACTGTCTCTTCCTTCTTCTCAAATAGTTTGACTCCATCTGAGTCAAGTGACTCCCTCTGAATTCAAAAGGATAAACATCTGTCCTAGAGGAAATTGTGACATCATCCTTTTCCCGTGTTTCTATCCTGGAGACATCCCATGTCTTCTCAGGTCCTCTACTACCTCTACAGTACTTTGCTGGACTCCCGTACTAGGATAATAACCAAGATGACCTCCCGTAGGGATAAAAATCAAAATGGCCTCATGTACTAGGATAATAATCAACTAAGAAAAAATTGGATTCCCATACCAGGGATCATGGCCTTTCAATAATGAAATAAGAAATTTGGCCTCCCATACTAGGATAATAACCAAGATGGCCTCCTGTAGGGATAACAACCAAAATTTCTTTTGGTCTTCCCGAGAAGACTGTGATAGATAAGAACTCCTCGTCATTCTTGATTTCATTCCTTGACTTCTTTTGAGGTGGCTAACATTACTTTCTTTTCTTCCACAAAGGACAACATAGTGACAAGGGATTGAAAATTTGCACATCACTAACTGCAAGTCTAGTCTTCTTGATGCTCACTAGAGCTTGAATAAGATGCACTTATAGTGCACACTGAAAAGTCACCCCAAGGATCAATTTTGAAACAAGTTTTCAAAAATTTTACTCAATATTTCTTCAAACTCATATTTAGAAATTTGCTAGTATACTTCCTGTATCAAAACTGAAATTTGTACCCAAGGTAAATATCAAGCTCGGTCCCCAGTATTCACTTGAAATATGCCTCATTGCCTTAGAAAAATTTCCTTATCTTTGCTGCTGTTCCACATAGTCCAGGAGCCTTGGTTTAGTCTCCCAAACTGATGCTACAGGTATGATGTCCCTTCTATGGTGTTAGGGTGCCTTCCTTGGGCAGGCCATACCTCTGTTAGGCCTTCTATGACCCCTGCAGTTTCCAAGAATCCCATGGCTGTCCTTCTCTGACAGACCACACCCTAACCAAGCCCCTTCTTGAGTCATGTAGCTGCCAAGTATAGGCATGTGGCCTATCCTACCTCTGTGGTTCCCTTTCTCTCCTAAAATGAGATGCTTCAAGGTTCAATGGTTGTCTCAAAACAATCTTAATACAGTCCACTCCTCTTCCCTCAAGAATACCTCTTAGCCCACTCAGATATGTGCATGAGATCTATCAACAATTTGGGCTCAGAACTATCACAAAAATATGCCATCAAGATACCTTAAAAATTGTACTTCAAACCTTCCTGGAACAGACTTAAAGAAGTTGATAGATAAATTAACTTATTCTCTTGAAATTAGCCTCAATCCTGTCATAGAGCTACCTCAGATCCACCATAGAGACTGCCTCAAAAAACACCAAAAAAGCTGCCACAAGTCTGCAATTTTGGTTTTAATTCTGCGGTTAGGAATCCTTCTAGCTGCGACAGCCATAGAGGGGTTTCTCCTTGCTGTGGTTTATCTTTAAGACCCTCAACAAGGATCAACCAAGGCTGATAGGAATGTGACCAACCTTAAAACCTCATCACAGGGGTCCTCCCCTTTCCTTACACCTACGAAAGGGGTCTAACAGCCTTTACGACCTTCCTTCATGATTGTGCAAATGATCATCTTCATGAAATGCTATGATACCATGTTGAATTTATATCAAACATGTTGTTTATTTAAATTTAGTTTTAACTTGAACCATAACCACTGCAACAATAATACACTAGATGTAGTAAACCAAAATCACAAGAAGAATAACCATGCACAAGAAAACATAATTTATCTTGGGAAGACCCTTCTCAATCAAGGGAAAAGCCTAACAATCCTTTGCTATATTTTCCAAGAGAATATCCTCCACACTAGAAACCCTAGAGCACACAAGAGGGTGCTTCTATGATTGAGAAATATGGAACCTAGAAAAGTGTGCCCTAAATTGAAGCTCACAATTTCAGAGCATGCATTGAGTGTGAGTGACAGAGATGATCCACAATGGGGATCGATCTCTTATTTATACAAGACCTAGAAAATCAAATAGATGTGTCTATTGGCACAATAGGGGCAGCTTCTATAAATCAATGATATAATTAATATTTACACAATATTAATTATATTTACATGGTGGGGTCGACTTGTACCCTTTACACAATTAGGGTTATAGAGTAAATCTTACTCTTAGACAATATAGCAAGGGATCCACACATCCTCTGTGCTCAACCACTAGGGACACATCCACCTGTGCTCAACCATAGGGACATCACTCTCAATGGATCAACTCATCTAAGTCCATAGGAGTACCATCTTGAGAGCCATCTCAAGTCGACTCAACTAAGTCCATAGGAGTCTGACAGGAGACCATCTCAAGTCGTCTCAACTCATTCCATAGGAGAACGACAAGAGACCACACGTCATCTCAACTCAGTCCAGAGGAGTATGACACACCCATCCTATGGGATCTCTCAAAGTTCATCTCAACTTAGTCTAGAGGAGAATGACCTGGAGAATGTCTCATGAAGATGCAATCAACAACATCTGGAACAATGGAGTTGAGGCTACAACCAGTCCGATGCATAATGTCATTCTTGATGAAAATATCCTTTGTAATGTATTAAAAATGGGTGAAATGCCTCCACCCTAGACGAATAAGGAACCACAACATACCCCCACAACCACCAAAAAAATATCCAAGCGTACGACAAGACTCTAGCCAATCAAATCCATTATTGCTAAAAGTGGATGAGTAATGCCAAGGGAAAGATGACATCTGAGGGGTGCGTGGGCGTACCACATCCATTAAGTCAGATGCAGAATCCATTTTTGGTACCAACCGAGAGAGGGAAGCCATTGAATTGCGCTTGTGTGAGGGTACTCCAGGATCTAGAGGTGCATGTAATAGAAGGATGGAGTAGCCACATGTCCTCCTCACCAGCCAAAACATGCTCAAAGATTGATATCCCACGACATTCCTAACCTTAGCCTAATTGTTCTTGCAATCATCACAATTTCCATAGTTGGTGGGTCCCTCCTATGGGACAATGCATTTGTGGGTCTATCCCGCATAATTCACAATAGGGGATAAATGTTGAAAAACCCAACCTTCAATTCATAATGTGATCAATGAGTCCCAAGTAGTCATATTGGGAAATGAATCAGCCTCAATATTATTATTTCTAAGAACATGAAAACATTGCATAGTTTGAAATGCCTCTGCCTTTGAAAATATTCTAATTGTGATGTTTATGATATTCATATCATCTGAGAGGGATCGCTTTCTGAATTGGTTAAGAATGACCCCATAATCTCCAATGATAATCAACTTTTCAATGTCTTGGCTCTTTTCTATACTGAGACCTTTATAAAGAGCGTAGGATTCCCCTGATTATAGGATGTGATGCCCATAATCCAAGGAAAGGTTGTTTGAATATGTCCCCCTGGGGAGAAGATAACCCCAACCGCTCCTGCCACTCCTTGGTTACCTTTCGAGGCTCCATCAAAGCAGAGAATGTGCAATTGTTGAGAATGTTTACAATGATCAAATTCCTCATAAGATAACCTAAGTTTCCATGGGAAATGTGGAGACAATCGCTTGATGCTGTTAGGGATGATTCCTTCCAAGGGTTCGAAATGTGCTAGCCACCTGCCTTCTGCTATTGTTAGTTGCTGCTGGACTGTTTTTTTTTTACTCTTCTGTTGAAAAAAATTCCACATTAAACTCACACATTTACTGGCCACTAATTCAAAAGGATAGATAATTCCAAAGAATATAGCTCTATTCCTTGCCAACCAATATTCGAGATGATAAATTTAGGGGCTGCCATAAGCCTGTCTTTAAAGATTGTCTTGCCTTTCAAAGAGCTCTGATATAGAGAGGGCCAGTTGTGGAAAGTGAGCAGGGGTGGACGACTAATTAATTAGGGGGTAGAGATCAACCAGAACTAAAGACCATACATTCATAGCAAAGTGACATTGGAAAAAGAGGTGACTAATAGTTTCAGGGGCTTGACAACACATACCACATCCAGGGGCCATGAAAACTCTGTTTTTACAAATTTTCTCTCGTAAGGATCTTACCATGGGTTAAGGTCCAACATAAAATATTTATCTTAGGAAAATAATTGGAGTCCCAAATTCTATTCCAGAAATTTTCCTTAGGGGAGAGATTAGAATTGGATAAGAGGAATTCATAACTAGAGTGAACCGAGTAAGAGCCTAAACCCCATCCTCTTGAATAAGGAGAGGACATATTATGAGGGGCACATCCTTGCAGGGAGGAGCAAAGAGTTTGAAAGAGAGGGGAGAGGTGAGGCGAAATATATTCCAAAACCCAACCAACCTAGGAGCCCGAGGGTAGCCAATCAAATATATCAAAGAGGGTATTGATGCCATGAGATGAACACCATTGAGAGAGAAGATGTAATTATTGAATTTCATATAAAGGTTTCTTTCCCATGATACTGTCTTTCCATAAGAATATTTGATTTCCATTTCTAGGGATCCAAGTAGCCTTTATTTGAAAAAGGGGAAGGGAGACATTTAATAGTTTCCAAGTAGTGGATCCTAAGTTCTGAGTTGGCGGGGGGGGGGCGGGGAATCCAATCCTCTGAGTCGAGCTCATCCCAAGTATTTATGAACTATTACCTTTTCCCCCCAAGATTGTTGACCTGTTACTGACCGCAAACAAATTTTTTCCCTGAAGGCAATGTTTGATAGGGATGGGTCCATAATTCCCAATCCCTCATGGCATTTTGGTGACCTTACTGTATTCCAATTTACTAGATGCATTCTCTTGTTAGTTTTCTTCCCCCCTTTCCAAAGGAATTTTCTGAGTTCTTAGGAAATAACCAATGTCACATTTGTTGGAGCCAAAAGAGAGGAGAGTTGGAAAATGGGGAGAGACAAAAGAACTGACTTTATCAACACTAGCCTGCTAGCAGGGTTAATCCATTGAGAACCCCAGAGGGAAAATTTGGATTTAAATTTGTCAAGGAGGGGGAACTAGGCCAATATAGGAAGGGATTTAAGGAAAATAGGGATGCCCAAATACTTGAAGGAAGTCTTATCCTCCTCAAGGGGGAATTGGAGGATACTGGCAATATTATGAGCTACTCTTGTACTAGTATTCCATACATAGATATGACTTTTATGTTGATTTATTTCCCCCCCTGAAGCTTTCATGAACTCTTCTAGGATTGCTTTGAACCTTTTGGAAATTATAGTGGATGCCCCCCCTAGCAACATAGTGCCATCCACAAATTTTGAGTGATTTATTCTTTTTGCTCGGTTCGTTATTCAGATGCCTGGAATAGATTTTCTCCTTCAGGCTATCTCCAATGATCTACTTAGGGCTTATGCCATCAAGATGTAAAGCAGAGGGGACAATGGGTAACCTTGTCTCATACCTCTTGATAATTTGAAAACTTCCATCAGTCTCCCATTGATCATTGGTGCACTCCAAGGAGAGTTGATAAAACAAGAGATCTAAGCAAGGAGGTCAGCCCCAAACCCAAATATGGCAAGGAATGAAAATATAAAACTGTGCTGGAATTTTTCAAAGGCATTTTCCATATCCAATTTAATTATCATCCCTTGCTCCTTCCTTTCCCTTATTGAGTGAATGGCCTCTTGGACTATTAGAATATTGTCGATCCTCTATATTTTTTCCACAAATCCACCTTGATTAGGGGAAATAAGGGCGGGAAGAAAAGGCTTTAGGCAGTTTTCTATGATCTTGGAGATGATTTTATAAGAGACATTGCAGAGAGAGATGGGTCGAAAGAGGTTGAAGGAGGAGGGATTAGTCTCTTTGGGAATAACAACAAGGAAAGAGGAATTTGTGTTACCCTCCATTTTGGTTGATTTTTGCACATATTGGATCATTATTAGTAAGTCTAATTTTATGATGTGCCAACAAAGAAGGAAGAAATGTGTTGTGAATCCATCCGGTCCATGCGCTTTGTCCGGATTCATTTGTCTGAGCGCTTCAAAAAATTCTTGTTCTGTCAGCTTGCTAGACAGTGAAGCGTTAGCTTCATCATCAATAAGCCTTGGAATATGGCTTAAGAGGTTTCTTGAGCCACCAAATCCCTATGTTCATCCTCCTTGTCTAACTTTTCAAAGTATTTTTTAGTAGTTTGCCGAAGATGGTTCTGGCCTAAGATGGGCGATTCACCCTCCCCCCTAATCTTCGAAATCAATTTTCTCGATAACCGAGCTTTGGCTTGTCGATGGAATAATTTTGTGTTTCTATCCCCTTCTTTGAGCCATAAACTACAAGATTTGAGTCTCCAGTCTGCTTCTTCCACCTTCATAATTTGTTGGTGTTTATGAAACGTGGCTTGTTCTTCCATCATTAGAAAGGGGGAGATGGGTTGAGATTCTAGAGAAATCCTAATTTCCTCCATTTTTTATTCAAGACTTGGGTATCCTTCCTCTCTTGGGATGATTTGATTTTGACCCAATCCCTTATGGCCTTTTTCGTGGATTTTAGCTTATCTTCTCAGATAAAGACTGACGATGCCTTAATCCAATCTTTCCAATCACTTTCAAAAACTTCAAAAAAACCAAGGTCTTCTACCCAACTGGGGTTAAAGTGGAATGGGATCAAACCAAGGGGGGCTGGAGGGGTCAACTCTAGAGTAATAGGCCTATGATCGGATCCAGACCAGGGGAGGAGTCTAGAGGAAGGAATGATAGAGTCTTCCAGAAGACTATTGCTGATAAGGAACCTATCTAATATGGCTGCAATGTGACCTAGACCATGCCTCTTATTTGACCAGATAAAGAGACCGAAATTCGGTTAGATATCCATGATATCAAAGGAAGAGAGGAGGTCTTCAATGCTTTCCCTAGAGGCTTCTTTGAATATGGTGCCTCCCCTTTTTTAAAAATTATGCATAGTGGTATTGAAATCCCCAAAAAATATAAGAGAGGTAGGTATGGTACGGTACAGAAGAGAAAAAATGGAGAGACAACAAATTTATTTATCTTTATTTATTGAAGGAATATAAATATTTAGGAAAGAAAGAGGCTTATCATATGGGAGATAACAAAGAAAGATAATTATCCAATTTGAGTCGTTTTCCCATATTTCATGTTGAAAAATGTTGGGGTTCCATAGCGTACAGATCCCACCAGAGGCCCCCTTTGAGATAACTTGATCCAGGTGGATATCGGTGGCCACTCACCTTTTCCAAATGGCTCAAAACGGCTTTCTGGCAATTTTGGCAATTTACTATTTTTAGCAGGTTTTAACTTCCGGGGCCATTTTGAGGGCCTAAATGAAGGTTTTTCAAGATCAAGGTTCTCAATGATA
>JASDQU010435770.1:49241-66132 GCA_032191745.1 Picea mariana
TCTATCTTAGTGTGTCGCATGATGGTCCTTATATGAAACAAGTTACTTCTACAATCAATGCCTTCACCAATTTTACCTATCATACCAACCAATGAGACCTTAGTTTCGTCACCCGAATCCGATCCCAAGTCTGTGGGTTTTGTTGTCGCTATAATTGTTTCCCTTCCCTTCTTTTCCTTGAACCACTTTGGCTTTTTCTCGAGATGCAACTGCCAACATCTATCCTCATCATGTCCCTCTTTCTTGCAATGCTTGCAAGAGGGTTTCTCATCCTTTCTCGCCACTGCATTTTCCTTTTTTCCTGTCCAATTCCTTTTGTCCTCTTTCTTTAAAGAAGATTCCCCTGATACACCTGCTTTCCCTGCTTCAATGTATGTCGCTTGAACAGAAACCTCATCAAGGTTAGTGGGTCCAAACATGAATACAATGTTTCTAATATGTGCAAGTAAACATCCTATATACTTCATAAGGGTTTCTTGTGTATGTAAAGGGATATCTAACATCAATGCCATTTTTCGAAAGCCATCAGTATACTCTTGCACTGTTTGTCATTTTCTTAGTTTTAAAGATTACCATTCAATTAATGATTTTTCTTTATAACCCAAAGGATAGAATTGTTTCCTAAGTGCAGAAATGAAGCTTTTCCATGATGGAAATACATTACCCACTTGTTGTGTTCCATTTTGCAACTTTCTTTGCCACCATATGAGAGCTGTCCCTGCAAGTCTCAAAGATGCCAACTTGATTTGTGTGGCCTCATCCTTGATCTGCTGCACACTGCAATAAACCTCCATCTTTCTAACCCAATTGTCAAGTTTCTCTGCATTCACTTCACCATCATATATGGGAAACTCAAATTTAACATCAAGTTTTAATAATGGCATTTCATTCTTATGTTTATGAACATGTTTCTTTGCATTAGATTTAGAACTTGAACTTGAACAAGAAGGAGAAGAAGGAGGTGATGATGGAGGTGAAGGAGGAATCTGAGGAGGATCCTCTTCCTCTTTACTTTTTCCCTTTGAATATTTGCCAAGAACCAGTCTCTTTCATTCCAAGTAATCCTCATACAAAACTTTCACCATCTCCGACATAGCAAGGAATTTTTTTTGAAATTCTTTCTCATCAAGAGAAAGTCCCTCTTTCGATGCCATCTTCTCACTGTGAGAAGCTCTCTTTCTCAATCCAATTAATGGATTCTCTGCAACAAGCTTGCCTTCACCACGCTGTAGCTTTTCCTTGGTTAACATGCAAAACTCAAATCCAAATGTCAACTAGATCTGATACCACTTGATTCGAAAAGATCTTTTAATGAATGTGGTTGAGTTATTAATTGCATGTGTCAATTAACCATTTATGAAGCTGAATGAAAGAGGATGAATTTAGTGAAGGAACATAGCAGCCATAAAAAAATATACAGATCTGAACTGAAGCAATAAGAACAACAAACCATAACAAGAGAAGTGATAACGGAGTTTGACACAAAATTGCCTACATCTTCGAGCCTTTGTCTCAGTGGGGGATGCTTATTTATTAATTCTTCAATGCTTGAAAAGTACATAAAATGGACTCCATTATGATCTCACTGTGTTCTTCTTGACCTTAGAAATCCAATGCAACTGACGGCACTGAAAAAGGCTAAGTATAGCTTCCGGAAATAACCTCCAAAGTTCTCCTAGTTTGTTGGTTTTCTCTGCATAAGTAACATTGTTCTGCTTTAATCCATGTAAATTTGACCTGTGGCAGCATTGGTAAATATTTTGGTTTAAAAATAATGAGGTGAGAAGTTCGAATCCCAACCTCCCACCTTTTTGACATAGAATCGGGCCAAATCTCCATAGTACATGGGACATATGATTTCTTTTTGACATAGAATCGAGCCAAATCTCCATAGTACATGGCATATATGATTTCTTTTTGACATAGAATCGGGCCAAATCTCCATAGTATATGGAATATATGGTTTAAATAAACCATATGCCAAAGTTTGCAATATGTGGCGCGTTGTAACAAATTTTGGTGGCTTTTTTAATATGGTTTAACACCCACTTAACCATATTCGTGGCATAAAAATTGCATAAAGTGCTTTTAATATGGCATATCCAAACCATATTACATATGGTTTTATAACCATAATACCAAAACATGGCATACCATATCCCTTTTTAAATGGGTACTTTGTCCACTTTATAAAATATTCGTGGCTTATCCACTTTAATGACCACAATATAGTTTTAAAAATAATCATATATATTATAATATATAATGCCCTTCTTAAAATTTAATAATTTGCCATATCTTACCAATCCCAACATGCCACGTGTTGTCATGGGATTGGCCCATGTAGAAACCAGTTAGATGTCAAATGTCCACACAGAACTCTACCACTTGTCACCTATGCAACCTGCCATGTGTCATTTATGCACTTTTCCACGTCACCTTGTTTATGCCACGTGCCAACTCCAGAATGTGCTACATGTCCTTTGACCAGTTGACTTTTTACCTGCTTATGTAAAACTTCCAAATGCGATAACTTTCGCATACGATGTCGAATTTACAATTCGTTTGTGCCGTTAGAAATCTTGCGACGAGCATTGCGTGATCATGTCATTTTATTGAGCATTCAACAACTTTGTTTTTTAGGCCTTTTTGAGCCCCATCAAGCTCCTGGATCCAATTCTGGATTAGTTTGAGATGTCCTTGATAGGAGAAATGCCATATTTTCCTAGTTTACAAATCAATCAGAGTTCTGTAGGGCTATTTATCTCTCAAGAAAATTATTTGAAAGAGATGTTGAAGAAGTTTCAGATGGAAGATTCCTCTCCTGTTAGTAAACCTATGGTGGTTGGTTGCAAGCTCAGTAAGATGATATTTCACCTGATGTTGATCAAAGAACTTATCGATCAATGACAGGCAGTCCTCTGTACATCACAACATCTTGTCCTGATATAATGCAAGTTGTTGGAATGGTAGTTCATTATCAGTCTTCTCCTAAACAAAGTCATTTAGCAGCTGTCAAGAGGATATTCAAATATTTGAAGGGTACAATGACTTATGGTCTTTGGTATCCTAGAAATCATAATTTTCAATTAGCTTCATATTCAGATGCCGACTGGGCAAATTGTTTGGATGAAATAAAGAGCACCAGTGGAGGTGCATTATTCTTAGGTGATTCATTAGTCGCATGGCTTAGTAAGATGCAGGGATCTATTTCTTTATCAACTACATAGGCCGAGTACATTGCTGCTGCTACTTGCTGCACTCAGATCTTATGGATGATACAAACTCTTGCAGATTTTAAGGTAACTTATACTGATCCCATTCCACTTCATTGTGATAACACCAGTGCCATTAGTGTCTCCAAGAATCATATGCTTCATTCCAATACTAAACATATACCAATAAAGTATCATTTTCTCAAAGAGAAGGTTACAAACAGAGTTGTTTAGCTAAATTATATTCCATCCAAAGATCAGATTGTTGATATCTTCACTAAACCACTTGTAACAACTCAGTTTGAGTATCTACGCCATAAGTTGGGCGTGACCCTGTTATCTAGTTAAAATAGACTATCTAATCAGGGGGAGTATGTGTTGGTTGAATATCTGAAACCTTCGAAAAGTACTACAACAGTTCAAGGGGAGCATGCTTTTATTTGACATTGATGTCAAAGGGGGAGAAAAGGTGTTGTCTGGATGCTACAGTTGGAGGTCTAAGCAGAATAATGCAACCTTTCATGGTTTCCATCAATGCCAAAGGGGGATATTGTTGGCATGTTTACAGGAAGAGTGTGCTTGTCATCGATGACAACAACAAAAGGAGAAGCAGAAGGCGAGAAATATCAGAAGGAAGAGCTATAGTGCCTGTTGGATCATCGATCCAAAGGACCTTCAATTGAATACCCGACAACTGTTGGATCATTCTAAGTGGAAGGACATGATAATATAGAAGAGAAACACCGAATATAGATCGAGCCATCGATATAAGAACATGATCAACGAACAACATTTGGTTCATGTCAAAAGTTGCAAGGAGGTTACTGTTCGGGGAATATCACTTCGGGAGAATTGGAAACTTTAAAGTCGAATTACCCGAAGCTCGAAATCAGAAATGAATAAGGACCATCAGATCTGGAGAAAATGCGATGATAATTAGATCAGGGAGAACCACGTCAGCATACCACATCTACAAGGACATGTGGAAAACCAAGTTGGCAGACCACACAAGAAGACCACGTCAGCAAGGACACATGCCACAATCAACAATGACAAGTGTCAAGTTGAATCGACATTTCAGGTACATGCAAATCATGAATCTGAGTGGCACGTGGCAACTACTCGGCTCGTGACACGTCATCAAGTGACGTAAGTAAGTTATGTCACTCTGGGAGTTTTACTTCAGGATTTTTACCACCGGCACTTGCCCAAAGTCCCAAATGCCGAAGTCCCGAAGTGGACACAAAACATCCGATCTGAAGATCATTTCGGGAGCATTCTCGATCGTCAATCTACTATAGTGGAAGGATAGTGTTAGTGGAAGTATTAACCGACAAAAAGTGATCTCCACCACTTATGACTTACTCAACAGGTGATCACTCTGGGAGATAGTGAAGGAAGTGAAGTTGAGATTTGAAATCCCCGAAGCTCGAAGAGCCGAAGGAGCTGAGGACCATTGATCTATAAGAGGACACACGTNGCGTCGAAGCCCCGAAGTGAATCTTGACCATTGAATGAGAAGGGTGCCAAGGGCCGTTGATATGGTCTTGGTAGAAAGTGCTGAAAATCTGAAGCAGACTAGAGCCGTTGGTTTGAGGAGGACTCATGGCAGGAATCTGTGGACTCCAGCTAAAAGCATTCTGGAAGAGCGTGAAGTTTGAGAGTTGAAACTCCCGAAGCCCGGATCACAAAATAAGCCGTAGCCATTGATTTGGAAGGGATCTACATGTCAACAGATCGTTGAGATCTGGGATCGTGCGTGGAAGGAGGAAATGAGGCAGATAACAACCATTGATCGAGAGGCATCACCAAGGGATTGGGAATAAACGATCATGCTCAATTGTGGGGTCAGAACATTGTCTGGTCTTAATTTTTCTTGAGCGGGTCGTAATCAAAACCACGGTAATGCCAAAGGCATACGTGGATCTCTGTAGTAAATTGCAGGGCGAAAAGTGGGTTTCCCTCAAACCACCTTTGGTCGCTCCTACAATCGCGTGGTCACGTGATAACATCTTTCATGGTCACATCAACGAAAGATAGGGGAAGGAGCTAGCGCTACTAGGCTCCACATAAGAGGCTACGCATTGAAAAGTCAAAAAGGCCTTTGCATGTATAATCCAACGATGTTGATCAAATCGAATCTGATCGAATGGTTGCTGTTTCATCTCGTGATTTCTTGATCAATTACAATTCAATTACACTAATTGAATCATTGTTCCTGAGAGGTTGAATCATTGTTCCTGAGCATTGGAATCATGATTACTGAGCGTTAATGGGCATAAAATTGTTTAAGCACAATAGCAATTGATTCACCCCCCTGCCTCTCAGTTGTCTTAGTAATTCCACCAGGCTAATCCGTATAGATTTATCTCTTCTAAAAGGTTTAAAATGATTAGTTCTCTCAAGGAAATTCCATAGAAAATAAAAAATTCCCCATAAGATCTTCCCTAGAGGAATAGATGTATTGAAGATCAGGAGAGATTTAGATCAGAGTACAATTAAAAACTATTGATAGACCTTCATTGTCAAATCTTAAGCAAATATCATCCCTGCATGATACATACAAATTGATTGCCCCCACTTCAAAAATATAAGACAGATGGTGAAAGGAAATTCATAAAATGATTGCCCCCATCTAGTCCAAGACAAATGGTGAAAGGAAATTCATAAATCGATTGCTCCCATTTTGTCCAAAAGAGACGATGAAGGGAAATTCATGTAATGATTGCCCTCATCTCAAATAAAATGCAAAATTGCTAATTGAAGTGGTGAAAGGAAATTCAATAGGAGATGTAGATAACTTCACTGGGGTATTGAATAGTCTCGCTAGCCGTGAAGCAATATCTATGATATCTGTAATACTGTCATACATGTATAAACATACTTTGGTGACTAGTTCTCTTTCCGGTAATATTTACATTCTAAACCGACAAGGGATTCCCCAAATAAATCCTTAAAATTACTTTGCCTTGATGCGAATGAAATTGAATAAATTCTGATAGTCCAGTTAAAGCTGTTTTGATTATCTTGAGAAAATCTAAACTCAGTTTCAGGAAAAAGAAACATATCAATAGCCTAACTTGAGATAAATAACTGATTATGTTTTGAAGGTTTTCTAAGACTCGACTGAAATACGATTTTTCTCCAAAGGTGTTTACTAGAAATACAGTGATGACTCCATTCACCCAATAAAGACACTTAATCTACTATTCTTCCACGCCTCGCAAGGAGACGCGATCCCCATATGGAGCCTATGTTGGAACATATATAATCGTATAACTTTGAGCTTTAAAATAGAAACATCTCTGGTTAAATTGTAACAAGGCATGTGCAATATTAACCATTGATGGAGTTCCTCGGTTGATCTGATGATCCTAAGCTCTTCAGAGTGGTGGAGCTGCCTGATTATTAAATAGCCAAATCAATAAAAGGTCACTTCAGAGTTTCGTGCTTCGGGCATTTCAACAAGTCATGAATTTAAAGACCCCGAAACCCGAAAGAATCTGTTATCACTCTTTATTAAACTTTCAAATACCATGAGGAATAATACATGTGTATTTTTCGAGGTTTCCCTGGGTTGACACATGGCATCCATTTGCGACATTTTCCTCCGAATATTCGTATGAATCTAAGTAACACATGGCACCCCCTGGTCTCAACATGTCATTTAAAATGATGTCACCCTCTACACGTCACTGTGGGTAACGACCATTCAGAAATATAATGACTAGCTAAATTGCAAAACCACGAAGCAAAAAAATCCCAAAATATTAAATCTTAATTAGTTAATTTAATCACAGTTAAAATACAATTAAAAACTTCGCACTTCGGAGGTTCGGACGTTTATCATCCATCACATCTTGAAGTCTCCGAAGTCCAAACTTCCAAAACACTTCAAACTTAAACGAAGTTAATTAAAGCTAAAAAATGATTATCCAATAATCAATCCTTTCGTGGTTTCGGGGATTCTATCTCGAGCTACTGTTAAAAATCCCGAAGTCTGAATACTAGAAAACACTTAAAGTTAAACACGATTAATTAATGTTTTAAACAAGATTATATCAGAATTAATATTTTGTGAATTCACGATTCGAGAATTTTCAAACCTATTTCATCCAAGTCCCCGATCGCGAACCACCAATATTAATGGCATTAATCACAAATCAACGACAATGATTTCAATATAGATTGCAGATCACCACCTATATTTTCTCATTAGGTAAATAAATTTATCGTCAGTAAAAGTGTTCTCAGATCAATACGTTTGAGGTGAATAAGAATATTTGGTTTTGAATTCCATTTTCATTCTCACAGAATAGAAAGATTTAGCTAACTGAGAAGCTCACGCATTCCCCTGTAACAGGTAATCCAGTTTCGGTTTCATCAATATCATGGTACCATGAAAGATGTCTAAAACAGCTGGTAAAAGCGCAAATCCAAACACAAATGTTCTGTCAGACACCTCACTGAGAGCCATAGATACTGTAAGAAATTGGACACAGGTGTTCGATGTTCTAGAGCATGAGCTTATAAATTTCCTAGAGGATTCAAGTGACGAAGTGAGTGAAACCCATGCAACTAAACTCAAGGATATAGCTCAGTCAAGGCTACACAAAATAGCATCACGACTGAGACTCATGCCATCTAATAATATGATAGGATGGGTCCTGGAAAATATCGTCATTTCAACCAGGAGAATTTGCAACTCATAGAAGGTTGTTGTTGGGTATTTTTAGCCAGAGCACATACAAGTAAAGTATAAACTATCCCCCAATTTTAAATATAACTACAACGCTGCATTCATAATGGAATTCGAGAAACATGAATGTAAGCAATATGATAAAACCTACCCCGATTTAATCAAATATTGGTGGGGGCACCCAGAGAAATTCATAGCAGACACTCATGACATATATGCCACACCATCGTTAGATACCCATATGATTTATGTGGCTATGATGCTATGTAGGATATTCAAGAAAAAAAACTTCTCTCATTTCCCATTGACATGGGTACCAATTATGCATGAAGTGGCCGAGGGATACTCTTTCAACTTGTCCAAGATGTTATCAGATAACCTGGCTAAGGAAATCACAGAGTACCAATTGGAAAATTCCAAAGGGAAATATACCCCTTTCTATATGTCAGTAGACATTATGGATGCTATTTGCTGTATCACTCCTTCCCTCTGATGAGCTGGAGCTGGACCCTGACCAGTGCCAAGGCTATCCATTTTTATCACTCCAAGTTGTGGTAGGACAAAGCCAGAGGTTTCTTCTATGGAATATACCATTACATAGTGGTGCCTATTCATGTCGCCCTATATGGTTTACCACCTCCAAAAAGTTTAGAAAAAATCATGACAAACCTGGGCAAGATAGCTGACTGGTACTGTTAGCACTCCATAAATCTATTTGGATGATGAACAGACGATGAAGGTAACTTTTTCAACCGACTTTGAGACTCGAAACTAGCCTTTCGGATCTGGAGAGGGCTCTCTCAGAAATGGCGCGGTCTCCACGCGGGATATGACTCTGAAAACAATGGATAGATTTAACACCGATGGTAAAAATGGTTTCTGGTTATATTGGCCCAGAAAAGTAAAACTTGGGCTATGGGGTTGATCTAAGGAAGTGATAGAACAAATGACTCAGTGACTGGATTCGAGAGGAGAAGGGTAGGTGAGAAACAACCTTTAGTGTAAACCGTAAAGTGTGGTGGGAGAAAAACACAGAAAGTAACTCAAGAGCGCCGTTGTGGATGAATTCAGAGTTAGCTTGAGAGGAAAACATTTTGTCTAAGTGGCGCGAACAAGGGGCGCTGTACAATGAATCCACAAGTTCAAAACTTTGTTCTGAAATAGACAACATGAGATATGAAATAAAAGGTAATAGGAAACACAGAGGCAAAGAAAAAGACACAATACATCCGAATATCACAACTAGAATCTTTTCATCAAATCACAGGACCTTTGCATTAAATTTTGATAAAAAAAACTCAAATTACATACAATAGCAGTCGTTTTCTCAAAATTGCCAACCAACCTTGTTTACATAAAAATGATCTCCATATGTAGAAAGCTAATGTTACCCTTGGATGTTAGGATTGAGCTAATCTCTCCTGGAATCATGGATCCATTTTCTTTGAAAGAGAACAATAACTTCAACGGATTCACTAAAAATAGAAAACCTGACTTTGCCAAATTATAATCGTAACCGAAATATTATTTATAGTCATTGGTCATGATCCAAATTAGACCATATGGTTTTGATGAGCCATAATTTTCACTGTTGTACACTCTGTCATCCCTGCACAACAAGTCTGCTATGCAATAGTAACCTACAACAAAAACGAAGCAGAATGCGCAACAAATTGGTAAAATAGGTGTTAAATATGACATCGTATATCAGTGATAAAAAACTAGTTTTAGAAATGGAGAGAGGTTTTTGTAGTTAATATTGTTAACAAAAACCCTCTCTCGGTTTCTTGAAATTCATCTCCAGCTGGCCGGGATACGTGTCGCAAACACATGTCGCGGACAAGAAATCACGAAAACTAAAAAATAGGGCTCAATTATTCCTTTGAAACTCCCAATCCGCGACACATTTTAAAAATATGAGATAGGTTTTTATTATTTAGTTTGTCCTAAAAAAAACCTCTCGGGGAGTTTCAAAATTCCTCTCCAATTGGTAATAAATTGATATTGAAGTTGACCACTAAACCAATAATTTGTGCAATGCGACCTATAGCCTATGCATAGGAAAATCCACTGCGTGACAGCCCACTACACGACGAAATCCACTGCGTGATAGAATCCTATGCGTGAAGAAATCCACTGCATGACAACATCCTATGAGCGACAACCTTCTTTGCGTGACAACATCCTCTACGCGACGAAATTCTCTACGCGGCAACATCCTCCACGCGATGCACAGGGAATTTTGCAGCGCACAGTTACAAATTGAAATGAGAATAAATAAATTATAATCTTCCCTTTGAAACTGGCCCTTGGAGATGTTAGATGATGCCAGGCATAAAAACAACATGGGTGCTAACAAGCATGACTTTGCAAATTGTTGACAAACCTCTAACCTTAGCCATGAAAATCATGGTGCTAACAACTGGATCCAATGGGGATGCTATCCTCCCTGTGAGGTAGCAAAGAACAGTAGACCAGGTGCCAATCCATTGGGTTTCTCCCAAACTCAACTTTCCAATTGTAACTTGTAACCTTCATCCGCTGAAAACCCAAAACTGTATATGTTCCAAACTGAAATATGAAACTAAGTTGAAAATGAAAACTGCAGATTGCTAAAAGAAATGCTCGTAGTACCGATCTTATTCGCACCTACCTACCCTAACTGTTGAAATGAAATTCCAATCAAGTGAAATCATAATGCCAATGCAACCATGCAAGCACTTTATCCACTTTTTGCTTTCTTTGCACATGCTTGCCCCAAATCTTTTTTACTGTTAAGTCGTTAAAAATTTTATCTATAAATTCCAATCTCAAAAAATTAAAAATATTGGGGTTGTTTACCGCCTCCAACAAAACTGCAAATGGATCCTCCAAAACATGCATAAACCAACAATCATGTTTCACCCCTTCCACTACATCCTTGTTTTTATGTAATTCAACCTGTTGATTACCACAAAAGGCTGAAAAATATGTTGAGACTACTGGAAATAACAATCTTCTGAATCACAAGACATTACTAACTGAAATGAAACCCCTAGTGGCAAGAAATCTAGATCTAACACTAATGTTGATTTACCATCATATTTATTTCCAAGCTGTTAGTTGATCACATGATGCAAATCTGAACTGAAACAACTTTCCATGTAATCAACAATAGGGTCATTAAAAGTATGAGAAGGTTGTTGGTCCTCTTCACTGATGACAATTTTCTCATGTAAAACAAAGTCACCATGAATGCAATCAGACTTCACTGCTTCCTCTGTTATCTCATGATTTACTTTCAACAATTCAAAGGAAGAAAAACATAGTGGAAGACAATTCTCATTTGCAAGTCCACTTCTTTCTTCAAATTCAACATCACGCATGTAGGATTTCTGATTTGAAACATTATAAAAAAATTTCTTCAGCAATTCGAAAGAAGCAAAACACAATGGCAAGGTTCTTTCACCTGATTTAAAACCCTCTTCATTTTATTCACTACTGTCATATGCACATTTTTTAATTTCTTTTGATTGCTGAACATACTCATTTTCAGATTCATCTTCGAACAATGGATGCAATTTTGAACTGATAAAACCTTCCATATAACAAGCAACATGGTCATTAAACACATGAAAAGATTGCTGCAATTTCTTGTCAATTGTTTCCCACGAATCAATGTGATTTTTCATTAGCACACATTCCTCTGCCTCAGTGATGATCCTTAAATTTTCTTTCAATAATTTAAACGAAGCAAAGCATAAAGCTAAAGAATTTCCTTCCGCTGATTCAATACTTTCTTCATATTCTTCTTTGTAGCTGTGATATGTAGGCTGATTGCTCTCATTACACTGCTGAAAATGAACATTTTTTGATAGAGAACATGCAATTGGTTGTTCTAGCAAGTCAACACCATAATCATCATCATATTCATCATATATAGGAAAATCAATAACATCTGCAATGTCATCTAACAAGAAAAAGTTTGGGACATCAACCTGCTCTTCAACAAGTTGATTTGCAAATTCATTTTCTTGACTGTCTGCAAATGAATACATAAAACAATCAGTTTCTTGCTCATGATGACAAAGATCAGAGTGTAAATCAACTTCTTGTTTATGATGACAAAGATCAGAATGCAAATCAACTTCTTGTTTATGCACAAGCTCATGTTCTTCTGCTACACCATCGTTCTCTGTATTAGCAACACTCTTTAAATTGTGATTTTGCGGCCTTTGGCATGCTTGAAGATTGTCTTCCACCTCTTGGGAATTATTGAACATCTGCTGCAAAGACGTATACTTCCTCTCCATCAGAAGAAAAGATAAGTCTGATTGAAAGTTTGTTACATAATGGAGCATGGCAACAACTTCAGGAGGTTGGACTTCTTTAGGTAGTTTATAATAAAGACTAGCAAACCTCCTACTGAAATTTGAGATGGTTTCATCTTTCTTTCTTCTCATGGCATAAAACTCTGAAAGGAGTGGGTCCCATGACTTTCTCTCACCCCAAAATCTACAAAAAGCTTCCCTCAATTCATCCCATGAGCTAATAGACTGAGGCTGCAAATTTCTGAACCATGCTTTGGAATCACCTTGTAAGGATTGAGAAAAGGCCCTCATAGAGACATCATCATGTTCAATCTCAAAAAGGTCTATAAAATGCTCAATGGCCTGAATATGTTTTTCAGATGAATGTCCATCGAGCTCTCCATTGAACCGAGGAAGGTACTTATAATGTTTCATAGGAAAGTAATGAAGGATGGAAGGAAGTTTTAGAGGACTGTATCTTTCTTGAATCTTGGAGGGTGTAGGATTAAGAACATAAGGTACAATCTCAACTTTGGTTTCATTAAGCTCACAACAATGATCATGAACGTCATATGGCTTAGAGGAAGGAGCTTGGTGAATATCAGTTATACAAGAAGAAGGAGGTATTCCTACATTTTTCCATGGAGGATATACAAGGGTAGATCTCTAGGATTCATTTGAATGCAGTAAGTTAAGAAATATTCTTTTGAAAAAATCAGGAAAGGGCAAGAAGATATTGATAACATAGAAAAGTACTTCTTGAACTAAAATTAAGCTCGGGTACCTTATTTTCCCATACTACTCTTCCATATCTCTGTCAACAGGTCTCATTCTCCAGTGGAGTCTTTGAATTGCATTTGAAGCTTGATTGGAGTCGCCATGAAAAATTTAGCTCTGGATACTTCTACCAGTGGAATCACCTTCAGCTGATTTTCTGATGTGTGGAGTCACCAGAGCATAAATACAACCAATATGTGCCTAAGTGTCTGCTACTCTCAGACCTTAGAACTAAAACAATGTTGTTCCTCCCAGGGAAAATTTTTAAATTCGTCCCCGACAATGACGCCAGAATATTAGCACTCCGTAAATCTATTTGGCCTATGAACAACCGTTGAAGGTAACTTTTTAAACCAACTTTGAGACCTGAAACTAGCCTTTCGGATCTGGAGAGGGCTCTCTCAGAAATGGCACAGTCTCTGCGCAGTATATGACTTGGAAAACAATGTCTAGATTTAAAACAAATGCTAAAAATGGTTTCTGGTTATATTGGCATAGAAAAATAAAACTTGGGCTATGGGGTCAATCTAAGGAAGAGACAAAAAAAATGACTCAGTGACTGGATTTGAGAGGAGAAGGCTAGGAGAGAAACAACCTTCAGTGCAAACCATAAAGTGTGGCAGGACAAAAACACATAAAGTAACTCAAGAGCATTGCTGTGGACGAATTCAGAGTTAGCTTGAGAGGAAAACATTTTGTCTAAGTGGCACGAACAAGGGGCGCTATACAACGAATCCACAGGTTCAAAAATTCATTCTGAAATAGATAGTATGAGATATGAAATAAAAGGCAACATGAAACATAGACGCAAATAAAAAAACACAATACACCCGATTATCACAACTAGAATCTTTTCATCAAATCACAGGACCTTTGCATTAAATTTCGGTAAAAGAAACTCAGATTACATACAATAGCAGTCGTTTTCTCAAAATTGCCAACCAACCCCGTTTACATAAAAATGATCCCCATATATAGAAATCTAATGTCACCCTTGTTTGTTAGGGTCGAGCTACTCTCTCTTGGAATCATGGATCTGTTTTCTTTGAAAGAGAACAATAACTTCAACGGATTCACTAAAAATAGAAAACCCGACTTTGCCAAATCATAATCGTAACCAAAATATTATTTACAATCATTGATCATGATCCAAATTATACCATTTGGTTGTGATGAGCCATCATTTTCGCTATTGGACTCTCTGTCATCCCTGCACAGCAAGTCTGCTACGCAACAATAACCTACAACAAAAACACAGCTGAATGCGCAACAAAATAGTAAAATAGGCGTTAAATATGACATCGTATCTCACTGATAAAAAACTATTTTTAGAAATGAAGGGACATTTTTTATTTAATATTTTTATAAATAAAAAACTCTCTCAGTTTCTTGAAATTCATCTCCAGCTGTCCGGAATATGTGTTGCCAAAACATGTCTCGGACAAGAAATCACGAAAACTGAAAAATAGGGCTCAAATATTCCTTTTAATCTCCCAATCCATGACACATTTTACAAATATGAGAGAATTTTTTATTATTTGGTTTTTCCTCAACAAAAAACTCTCAGGGAGTTTCAAAATTCCTCTCCAGTTGGTCATAAATTGATCTTGAAGTTGACCACTAAACCAGTAATTTGCGCAGTGCGACCTGTAGCATGTGCGCAGGAAAATCCACTGTGCGACATCATCCTATGCATGACGAAATCCATTGCACGACAACATACTATGCACAAAAACTTTCTTTGCACGACACCATCCTTTGCGTGACGACATTCTCTGTGCGACAACATTGTCTGCGCAGTGCGCAGTGAGTTTTGCAGCGTGCAATGAATTTTGCAGCTTACAGTTGCAAATTGAAATGAGAATAAATAAATGATAAGCTTCCCTTTGAAACTGGCCCTTGGAGATGTTAGATGATGCCAGACATAAAACCAACATGGGTGCTAACAGGCATGACTTTGCAAATTGTTGAGAAAACTCTAACCTTATCCATGAAAACCATGGTGCTAATAGGTACATCGAATAAAACTTTTCCTACATCAGGGTTTTTGGGTGTTCGGTTTCACCCCATGCTCTCCCAAAGTTTTTACCAGATCGGTTGGTATGCCGAGAAGTGGCTTATCATACCATGACAAGGAGGATCAACAAAGAATTGAAAGCGACCCAGAAAAAGGTATGGCCAACCTTCCCTCTTCAGGTTGGTAGGTTCTTGTTGTTAGATTTCAGCCATTCTAAAGTAGAGGCTGCGGCTCTATAATATTTCAAGTTAGTTGAGATTGAGTTTAAAAGGCATGATCCACAAAAGATCATGGAAAATCACTTGTCTCAATACAATTTAAAGAGGTATGTGCAAGAAATTCCCCACATGACGAAGTATTCAGGGGAGCCAGGTCATATGAGGAAGTTTTGAATAGAGTCCAAACTCTGTCTCCAGATCAACAATCAAGTTTCTACAATTTCCAAAGGCACATACAAAATAGTTTTCCTAAGGTACTACATGGAGTGTCGGTAGCCCCTTCATATACACAGGAGACTGTACGTCTTGGTTTGGAGACAAGGAGTTCTGGAGGAAAATCTTAAAGACACCGAAGTCTCAATCGAAAAATTGGAAGCTTCATTATCGACACCACTAGGCCTGCAAGCAAAGGTTCAACTCGAAGCCTTTTTGAAACGAGGAGATGATACATCACTGTCTACACTAGATAAACCAGTTACCAACACAATAGAGAAACAACGATCCATAGAGATAGGCAACCCCATTATTTCATTAACACCGTTGCAGTCAAGCTTCGGAAATCCCAGTTCTGAATTCATCTCTATAGATGATCTTACCCCAATTTCAACCAAAGAAATGCCTCCTTTAGACTTCTTTTTCAGCAATAAGAGGAGGGCCATCATTAAGTGAGAAACACACCAGAAGGATGGTGCTATCATCAAAATACGGAGAATGGTGTACGACGGACAAGGCCGAGATGAATCATATTTCGCCAAGGAAATGGCAGGTTCATTAGGTGCCTTTGCCACTGCCAATTAGTGGTCAGTAGAAAATCTAGCTGAGTAGCTGAAACAAAGAAACCTATTGGTAGGAAAGTTGCAAGACCAGATAATGACTATGGAACAAGATGTGAGAAATAATATGAACAAAGAATTTCAACATGTCAGAGCCCATGACAGACATCAGATCCAACAACTGAAAGCTAACCTTGATGATCTCTATCAAAATTCACAGGCCAATAGAGGATTGGTCACTCAACATGAAGAATTAATCAAGCAACTTCAAGCCAAGATATACTTTATTGAAGGTAGAACAATAGAGATGGCATCTTTTCTGGCTCAAGCACTAGAAGTACATGAAAATATGGAATCATCCTAGCAGGATCTCTTTACAAAAGTGGAAGCCATCTAGAATTGTTATTGGGTAGTAGACCTTTCCTTGGAGAACATTTACATTAAATAAATAGAATCTCATTCCAATCGAGACAATTTTCAGGAGGCTGTCTTACTAGTACCAAAAGATGATGTATTAGAGGTTCCTCGACTGTCCCTTTCTGAGCAAACCAGAGGCGGCATAATTTTGAAGGCCTAGGAAACAAATCTTGACGAAAGAAAAAGATTGGCCAGGGAGGTAAACAAAGCTTGTCTAGAAGAAATGTATTCATTAGACAAAGAGCTACTGGATGTTGAAGGAAATACTATCTCCAAATCCCTAGGACAAATTGACATAGCAAAGAACCACCATAATTCTAGGACAAGCAAAGAATAAGCCATGACAACCATCCAACAAATGAACCAAATTGATCTTATCCAAATAAACAAATGGATAGTAAACCCAAGTTTGTAGTTATAGGTCACATCTTTGGGAGAAAAAAATATACTGGAAAGGTTTCCTCAGGTAGAAAATAAGCTATACAT
>JASDQU010435770.1:71603-107165 GCA_032191745.1 Picea mariana
TCACACACACCTAGGATTTATTTTTCCTAAGGTTATTACTTGTTTATTAGTCATAATTAGTCATTATCTAGTCTCTTATATTTTAGGGGAGAATATTCCACCTAGAGAATATTCTCTTTCAGTTGACACTTCAGTTTGACTAGTTGAGTTGAGTTTAGATGTTGCATTGGTTTTGTCACCATGCAACATTGGGATCATCACCAACTCAATACTCTTTGTTTAGTCAGTTAACTGAAGACTAGTTGACTAGTTAACTCAGCTAGGTGGCAGTTCACTCCTGTAACTGCCTGAGAGACTAGACTAGGTGGCAGTTTACTCTTGTAACTATTGGTGTGTGTCCAGATCAATCTATACCACCACTATGGATCATTAGTTACTCATGTATCTTATATATATTGTAAATTATTCACTCTTTGAGTGTGGAATACAATTAATGAGAATTATTCCATTCTGTCTATCTTGCTTCTTCTTTCTTAATTTCTCTTTGCAAATGTGTGTAGTATTTTCTAGCTAGATCTATTCTGTGCAGGTTCAACACATTTATAGGAAGTACTCAAAATTCATCCTGGCAAGTGGTTTGGTGAAGACATCTTCAACCTGCTCATGTGTAGAAAGGTACTACACATGCACTGCTTTCCTTTGCACCCTATCTATGATATAATGGTATTTGATCTGAATGTGTTTCGATTTATCGTGAAACACATGATTCTATGAGAGATTCACAAAACTTTGGTTATCATAATGAATAATGATAGAATCCATATCATGAACAAATAAATCCGCAAGGATCTTGCGAAGCCACACTACTTCACAGACTACCACACATAATGCTATGTACTTTGCTTTTGCGGTACTCAAAGCCACAGAGATCTGTTTTCGGCTGCACCAGGAAACCATGGTAGATCCCAAAGTAAAACAACAACCGGATGTGCTCTTCTGGTCCACTGCACTCCCTGCCCAATCTACATCGACATATCCCTGCAATCTCATGTCTACACTGGAGGCATATCTCAGGCCATATCCAACTGTGCCTCGTAGATATCTCAGCACATGCTTTGCTGCTATCCAGTGAGTCTATCTCGTCTAATTCATGAACTGACTGAGTACATTCACTACATAACATATATCAAGTCTGGTGTTAACCATATACATCAATGATCCAATCAACTGTCTATAAATATTTGGATCACTCTCGCCTGAATCAGTAGAAGCCTCGTTCATTTTCTTTAGATCCATCACCATTAGTGTAGGCATGGAATTGTAGTCTGTCATACCAAATTTATTGAATATCTCCACTATATATTTTCCTTGACTCAAAAAAATATCATCAATCCTCTGCCATACTTCTAGTCCTAAGAAATCGTGCATCATTCCCAGGTCCTTCATCTCAAATTCAGAGGTCAATGCACGCTTGTATTCAGTAATAAGACTTTTTGAACCGGTGAGGAATAAATCATCAACTTACATGATGAAAATCAGACACTCGTCACCAACAATGTGATAGTATAGGTTGGGATCAACAACACTCTTGCTAAATCCCAAAATCATCAAGTATCCATCAATATTATCATACCAAGCACAAGGTGCCTACTTTAGTCCATACAGGGATTTCTTCAAGCTGCACACATGAGAATCCTTCTCATGTATCAAGAATCCATCTGGCTGCTCGATGTAAAATTCTTCCTTAATCTTACCATTGAGAAAGAATGTCTTTACATCCATCTGATGTAGTCTCCAACCCATGGATGCAACTAGGGAAATGATCGTATGGATGGAAGTGTATCGGGAATCAAGAGCAAATGTCTCCTCACAAACTATTCCCTCCACCTGAGAGAATCCTCTAGTCACAAATATCACTTTGTACTTCTCAACACTTCCATCAAATGCATGTTTGATCTTATAGATCCACTTGGAAGTTACTACAGACTTCCCTTATGGTATCAGAACAATATCCCACACATCATTCTTCATGATGGTTTGATACTGTTCGGTCATGGAATCTTTCCAAACCTGCTGACTTGTTGTTTCTCCATGACAAGAAGGCTCAGTATCAATGATGTGGCTCATGGATAAAACATAGCTCGAAAATATCTGTGGTCTCTTTCTCTCTCAGAATATACCTTGAGGAGCTGCGTGTCCCTCTTCCTCTTGCAGAGTCTGTCGAGCCCAGACAGACCTTTTATGGCCTACTGCAATGTCTCTAGGAATATCAACTGGAGCTATGGGATCAACTGGATCAACTAGATCAATGACTGTCTCCCTCTGAATTACTGAAGGGGAAGAAGATACTATCTCAATGTCAATATCCATCTTATATTCTATGGATCTTCGAAAGGCTATCTCTTCCTCAAAGGTGAAATCTCTGCTCACCTTAATTTGTCTCTAACCAAGGATGTAGATCTGATATGCCTTCAAAGATTCATTGTACCCAAAAAATGAACCCTTTCTGCCTGAAGGATCTAGCTTGGTCCTCTTTTCCTTGGGTACATGAATGTATACTGGATGCCCAAATATCCTGAAGTATCCAACCTCAGGCTTCACTCCGGTGAAAGATTCTTTGGGAGTCATGTTCTTCAGAATATGATGAGGACTCCTATTTTGAACATACACAACTGTCATGGATGCTTCTGCCTGTTATCGCGCAATTTGTATTTTTCCAAAATCCAAAGGCAAGTGAACAATAAATTGGTGTAACATGAGGTTGTCCTATCATTGTCACCTAAACAAGACACCTCTTTCTCTTTAGGGGTAGTACCCTAGGGGAGACATCCCTGGTGACCTGAGGGTTTGAGAAGGTAAGGTAATAGTATCAATGAAATCCCACCCCTCTCATAGATCACTCTGATCAGAAATTCCCAAACGTTTTAATAAGATGAAACAAAATATTACTTAAGTGTACCTGCCCAGAACAAGACAACAAGAAAAACAATATTTAAAAGTACCAATTGATGTTAGTGCTTCATAAAACCATAGAATTTTAATAAAAGCATAAGCTGATATGAAATATGAAGCACCATAAATATTTATAACAACAATGTATATATAGTGATAGCTTCACAATTATGCCTTAATAAAGCTTCAATAATGACAAAAAATGATAACCTAAACTTGGAAAAATGCTAGTATTTGTCAGAAGCAATGAAGAAAATGTAAAATCATCTTTAACACTTGCTTTTAAGATTCTTTTGCTGCTATCATAGATGGCTGTAGCTATCTTTTTCAACAACAACAAGATATTTAGTAGGTTAGTCCAATCTAAGGTTAGAAATGGTTAGTAAAGATCTTGAAGTAGATGGTTTAAAGGTTGTTTTAGTCAATCAATCACTTGTAAGGTGTGAACTAGTTCCTTTAGGGTAAATGAAGTCACTTTTGCAGCGGAAATCTTCAGGGAAAAACAAATGATAATGGGTGAGCTCAATAAAAGAGGGAGGATGGTTGAGGTATTAGTAACCTAAGGCCTCAATCATTCAAAACCTAGAAGGAAAAAGTTGCTAGGAAGTAGGTAACCCTAGGCCCTAATGATTTTCCTTCTTCTTTAGGTCAAGCTTGAAATAAAATATGAAAGCTTATTGAAGCAATACTACTTGGAGTGATACTAAGGTAGGGCTCTATTATATGCTTCAAGGGAGGTGTCTTCTAGAAAAATCAAGTAGGTGAAGAGTTATTAAGAGAAGGAAAATAACATGTGATTTTCTCCTAGGGTCACACTAGCAATTTCATAATCTTATAAATGAACAAGTAAAAGATACCATAAACATTCAAAAGAAATAAGGATTGCAGATTTCTACTTACTCCACCAAGAATAATCTAGTCACAAACCCTAGTTGAAGAGTTTCCACCATGAATATGCAAAAATACACCAATAAAATCTCCCTCCAAGAGTTGCGCACCACTTAGTTCAACCAATAAACCTTAAAAGAGGCCAAATTTCTGACCTCACACTTGTGTGAGTGAAATATGATGAATAAAAATGAGAGTTTGATTTCTTATTTATACAATACAAATGACCTTTAATTATATTTTAGGTAAAAAACGGTCGACATGGACAATTTACATTAAAAATCCAGTTTTACATAAAATTGACAATCAAAAACCTTAATTTTATTCTTTTAGGGTGATGTCATGCCCTTCCTAGGGTGACGTTGGGTCCCGTCTTGGAACGCTAGGCTTCCAAATTGAAACATTGGGGCTCAAAACCCCTCAGGAACTACCACACGTGCCAACCAAATCCGTCCTCATGCCAAATACCCCAACTAGATGACGCCAAGGCTCTGAATGATGATGTCAGGGGCCTTCAAGAGACAATGTCATGGTGTGAGGGAAAGACCCTCCTGGGTCCATGCCTTCCAAAGTGCCTCTGGTGGAATGTCCTCCCTTTTCTTTTGTGCAATCCTCCGGTATCTCTCTGCCCCTAGCTGGGGTCTCAACATCCATCTGGTGGGATTTTATTCCTATGGAGGTCTAAGCTAATCATCTACCCATATGTATCTGTCCATTGGGAATGGTCCTGCAACAACAACAAGTATTCCCTCCATGGGATCATAAGTCACAAGAATCATAACAATGTTAATCACATCTAATAATCAAGTGCTCAAGCATGTTATGTTATTTAACAAGATAGGTCTAGAGAGGGTCTCAAGATGTCCTATTGGGATAATCCTCCTCAGGTGTGGGGTGTTTCCAGGTGAAGACCAATATATATCATGTAAATACATGATATGGCATAGGGGATGTTTTGAAAAGGGGTGCATTGATAACATGGAAATGTAGGTCTTACCTGTGGGTGCCTCTGTAGAGGGTGAGATGCACCTTGTCATGGATGAAATTGTTTCCCAACCCATTTAATGCCTTTTTACTCTTTGTCTTATTGATTTTTCTTTCAAGATAATAGATGGAGGACACTTCCCTGGTGTGGTGACCAGTGGTGAAAACACTACCCACAAGCATTTCACGAAGATGACAAGGCTGGCTCGTGATGAGACCCCTTTCTCTTGGCTATGAAACCAAGAGCCACTACCCTGGAGTGGTGACTAGATGAATAGTAGTGTCATACCACTACATGCCCATGGACCTAATAGGTTGTCTCAGGATGATACCCCCTATCCACCAACTAGGTCTTGAGTTTTATTTTAGTTCATGGCCCCCCCCCTTTTCTTGTTGAGAATCCTTTTATTGCTTTCTCAGGGATCCCTGGGTGAAGCATGTCAAGTTTTGATCTTGGATTTAAAAATTTTCCAACTACTTTTACCCTCTGGGCCTTTAGCCCCTTCTTCCCACAAGGCAAGGTACAACCCTTACTATCTTGGAAAACCCAATGCCCAAACCAATGTAGGGGATAGATGAGAAGGAAAATTATGAAAAGTGATAATTATGGAAGGAATGGACGATGACCTTTCATAGACCCACCCAGTTGCAACTCATCCCTAATGGAACCAAATTACTAGGGCACTCTGTCATCCCCCCAAGTATGGACAAGTTAAAAGGCATAATGCCCAAGAAAACGTCATGAACCAAAAGAGAATTAAATGCACATATTCAAATGTTTTGAGAATCAGAGTGACACATACCATGATATCTGGACTCATTAACTCATGGAGCAAGACTCACTACTACTTCAGAACCAAGCCGATGGGATGGATGCTGCTGCCGTTGAAAAAATGGAGGTGCTGAAGAGGAAAGAATGGGCCCTCCAGAGCCAAGCTCAAGTCAATTAGGCTCTCGGTACTCCATGTCTAGGACTTGGGGCCTTGAGACATAATCTCCTTAGTTATCCCTAGGATAGGGGATAACACTGCCCACCAAATCATAGGTAGAGTCTGATCATGTATCATCGCTTTGTTGCCTCAATAATGG
The DNA here is from genome assembly GCA_032191745.1 of Picea mariana. NCBI lineage: Eukaryota > Viridiplantae > Streptophyta > Pinopsida > Pinales > Pinaceae > Picea > Picea mariana. Next base: position 77,457 of record JASDQU010435770.1, read on the forward strand.
TTCTATTCTTCCTCTCTACAACCCCATTTTGCTGAGGGCTATAAGGAACAATGTACTCCCTCTTGATCCCTGCCTCAATACATAAATCACTGAAATCCATGGAGGTGTACTTTCCTCCATTATCTGATCTCAACACCTTCATCCTCCTCCCAGTCAGGTTCTCAACCTGAGCTTTAAACTCTTGAAATATCGCAAGGACTCCATCCTTGGCCATCAAGAAATAAATCCACGTCTTCCGAGAGTGATCATCGATGAAGAGAACATAGTACAAATATCTATTCAAGGAAGCAACAAGCATGGGTCCACAAAAATATGAATGTATCAAGTCCAAGATCCCCTTGGATCTACTATCACTACTCAAGAAGGACCCCTTGACATTCTTTCCAAGAGCACAACCTCTGCAAACACCATCATGCTAAACATGTATCTCCGAAAGGCCTGTTACCATATTGCCTAGAGAGAGAAGGGATCTATAATGTATATGGGCAAGTCTTCTATGCCATAAATCGCTCAAGGTGATAGTATCATGTAACATGGCATGGACTGGTCGTACAGTCAATCTGTACAATATGTATCAATGATGTGACTCATATCTGAAACATAGCTCGAAAATATCTATGGTCTCTTTCTCTCTCAGAATTTACCATGAGGAGTTGCATGTCCCTTTGCCTCCTTCAGAGTTTGTCGAGCTCATGTAGGCCTCTTCCGACCTACTTCCATGTCTCTGCGAACATCAACTGGAGCTACAGGGTCAACTGGATTAATAATTTTCTCCCTATGAACTATTGAAGGGGGAGAAGGTACTGTATCTTCCTTCTTCTAAAATATTTTGACTCCATCTGAGTCAAGTGACTCCCTCTTAATTCAAAAGGATAAACATCTGTCCTGGAGGAAATTGTGACATCATCCTTTTCCCATGTTTCTATCCTGGAGACATCCCATGTCTTCTCAGGTCCTCTACTACCTCTACAGTACTTTGCTGGACTCCCGTACTAGGATAATAACCAAGATGACCTCCCATAGGGATAAAAATCAAAATGGCCTCATGTACTAGGATAATAACCAACTAAGAAAAAAATGGATTCCCATACCAGGGATCATGGCCTTTCAATAATGAAATAATAAATTTGGCCTCCCATACTAGGATAATAACCAAGATGGCCTCCTGTAGGGATAACAACCAAAATTTCTTTTGGTATTCCCGAGAAGACTGTGATAGATAAGAACTCCTCGTCATTCTTGATTTCATTCCTTGACTTCTTTTGAGGTGGCTAACATTGCTTTATTTTCTTCCACAAAGGACAACATAGTGACAAGGGATTGAAAATTTGCACGTCACTAACTACAAATCTAGTCTTCTTGATGCCCACTAGAGCTTGAATAAGATGCACTTATTGCTCACACTGAAAAGTCACCCCAAGGATCAATTTTGAAACAAGTTTTCAAAAATTTTACTCAATATTCTTCAAACTCATATTTAGAAATTTGCTAGTATACTTCCTGTATCAAAACTGAAATTTGTACCCAAGGTAAATATCAAGCTCGGTCCCCAGTATTCACTTGAAATATGCCTCATTGCCTTAGAAAAATTTCTTTATCTTTGCTGCTGTTCCACACAGTCCAGGAGCCTTGGTTTAGTCTCCCAAACTGATGCTACAAGTCTGATGTCCCTTCTATGGTGTTAGGGTGCCTTCCTTGGGCAGGCCGTACCTCTATTAGGCCTTCTATGACCCATGCATTTTCCAAGAATCCCATGGCTGTCCTTATCTGATAGACCACACCCTAACCAAGCCCCTTCTTGAGTCATGTAGCTGCCAAGGATAGGAATGTGGCCTATCCTACCTCTGTGGTTCCCTTTCTCTCCTAAAATGAAATGCTTCAAGGGTCAATGGTTGTCTCAAAACAATATTAATACAGTCCACTCATCTTCCCTCAAGAATACCTCTTAGCCCACTCAGATATGCACCTGAAATCTGTCAACAATTTGGGCTCAGAACTATTACAAAAATACGCCTCCAAGATACCTTAAATCTTGTACTTCAAACCTTCCTGGAATAGACTTAAAGAAGTTGATAGATAAATTCACTTGTTCTATTGAAATTAGCCTCAGTCCTGTCATAGAGCTGCCTCAGATCCACCACAGAGACTGCCTCAAAAAACACCACAAAAGCTGCCACAAGTCTGCAATTTTGGTTTTAATTTTGCAGTTAGGAGTCCTTCTAGTTGCGACAGCCGTAGAGGGGTTTCTTCTTGCTGTGGTTTACATTTAAGACCCTCAACAAGGATCAACCAAGGCTGATAGGCATGTGACCAACCTTAAAACCTCATCACAGGGGTCTACCCCTTTCCTTACACCTACAAAAGGGGTCTAACAGCCTTTACGACATTCCTTCATGATTGTACAAATGATCATCTTCATGAACTGCTATGATACCATGTTGAATTTATCTCAAACATGTTGTTTATTTAAATTTAGTTTTAACTTGAACCATAAACACTGCAACAATAATACACGAGATGCAGTAAACCAAGATCACAAGAAGAATAACCATGCACAAGACAACATAATTTATCCTTGGAAGACCCTTCTCAATCAAGGGAAAAACCTAACAATCCTTTGCTATATTTTCCAATAGAATACCCTCCACACCAGAAACCCTAGAGCACACAAGAGGGTGCTTCTATGATTGAGAAAGATGGAACCTAGAAAAGTGCACCCTAAATTGAAGCTCACAATTTCAGACCATGTGTTGAGTGTGAGTGAGAGAGATGATCCACAATGGGGATCGATCTCTTATTTATACAAGACCTAGAAAATCAAATAGATGTGTCTATTGGCACAATAGGGCCAACTTCTATAAATCAATGATATAATTAATATTTACACAATATTAATTATCTTTAAATGTGGGGTCGACTTGTACCCTTTACACAATTAGGGTTATAGAGTAAATCTTACTCTTAGACAATATAGCAAGGGATCCACACATCCTCTGTGCTCAACCACTAGGGACACATCCACCTATGCTCAACCATAGGGACATCACTCTTAACGGATCAGCTCATCTAAGTCCATAGGAGTACCATCTTGAGAGCCATCTCAAGTCAACTCAACTAAGTCCATAGGAGTCTGACAGGAGACCATCTCAAGTCATCTCAACTCAGTCCATAGGAGAATGACAAGAGACCACATGTCATCTCAACTCATTCCAGAGGAGTATGACACACCCATCCTATGGGATCTCTCAAAGTTCATCTCAACTTAGTCCAGAGGAGAACGACCTGGAGAATGTCTCATGAAGATGAAATCAACAACATCTGGAACAATGGAGTTGAGGCTACAACCAGTTCTTTGCCACCCTGATGCATAATGTCATTCTTGATGAAAATATCCTCCGTAATGTCTTAAAAATGGGTGAAAGGCCTCCACCCTAGACAAATAAGGAACCACAACACACCCCCACAACCTCCAAAAAAATATCCAAGCGTACGACAATACTTTGGCCAATCAAATCCATTATTTCCGAAAGTGGATGAGGAATGCCAAGGGAAAGATGACGTCTGAGGGGTACGCGGGCGTACCACATCCATTAAGTCAGATGCATAAGCCATTTGTGGTACCAACCGAGAGAGTGAAGCCATTGAATTGTGCTTGTGCGAGGGTACTCCAGGATTTGGAGGTGCATGTAATAGAATAATGGAGTAGCCACATGTCCTGCTCACCAGCCAAAACATGCTCGAAGATTGATATCCCACGACATTCCTAAACTTAGCCTAATTGTTCTTGGAATCATCACACTTTCCATAGTTGGTGGGTCCCTCCTATGGGACAATGCATTTGTGGGTCTATCCCGCATAATTCGCATTAGGGGATGAAATGTTGAACAACCCAACCATCAATTCATAATGTGATCAACGAGTCCCAAGTAGTCATATTGGGAAAGGAATCGGCCTCAATATTATTAGCTCTAAGAACATGAAAAAATTGCATAGTTTGAAATGCCTCTGCCTTTGACAATATTCTAATCGTGATGTTTATGATATTCATATCATCTAAGAGGGATCACATTCTGAACTGGTTAAGAATGACCTCATAATCTCCAATGATAATCAACTTTTCAATGTCTTGGCTCTTTTCTATACTGAGACCTTTATAAAGAGCGTAGGATTCCAATGATTATAGGATGTGATGCCCAAACTCCAAGAAAAGGTTGTTTGAATATGTCCCCCTGGGGATAAGATAACCCCAACCGCTCCTGCCACCCCTTGGTTACCTTTCGAGGCTCCATCAAAGCAGAGAATGTGCATATGTTGAGAATGTTTACAATGATCAAATTCCTCATTAGATAACCTAAGTTTCCATGGGCAATGTGGAGACAATTTCTTGATGTTGTTAGGGATGCTTCCTTCCAAGGGTTCAAAATGTGCTAGCCACCTGCCTTCTGCTATTGTTAGTTGCTGTTGGACTGTTTTTTTTTTACTCTTCTGTTGAAAAAAATTCTGCATTAAACTCACACATTTACTGGCCACTAATTCAATAGGATAGATAATTCCAAAGAATATAGATCTATTCCTTGCCAACCAAATCTTCGAGATGATAAATTTAGGGGCTGCCATAAGCTTGTCTTTAAAGATTGTCTTTCCTTTCAAAGAGATCTGATATAGAGAGGACCAGTTGTGGAAAGTAAGCAGGGTGGACGACTAATTAATTACGGGGTAGAGATCAACCAGAACTAAATACCATACATTCATAGCAAAGTGACATTGGAAAAAGAGGTGACTAATAGTTTCAGGGGCTTGACAACACATACCACATCCAGGGGCCACGAAAACCCCACTTTTACAAATTTTATCTCGTAAGGATCTTACCATGGGTTAAGGTCCAACATAAAATATTTATCTTAGGAAAACAATTGGAGCCCCAAATTCTATTCCAGAACTTTTCCTTAGGGGGGATATTAGAATTGGATAAGAGGAATTCATAAATAGAGTGAACTGAGTAAGAGCCTAAACCCCATCTTCTTGAATCAGGAGATGACATATTATGAGGGGCACATCCTTGCAGGGAGGAGCAAAGAGTTTGAAAGAGAGGGGAGAGGTGAGGCGAAATATCTTCCAAAACCCAACCAGCCCAGGAGCCCGAGGGTAGCCAATCAAATATATCAGAGAGGGTATTGATTCCATGAGATGAACACCATTTAGAGAGAGGATGCAATTATTGAATTTCATGTAAAGGTTTCTTTCCCATGATACTGTCTTTCCATAAGAATATTTGCTTTCCATTTCTAGGGATCCAAGTAGCCTTTCTTTGAAAAAGGGGAAGGGAGACATTTAATAGTTTCCAAGTAGTGGATCCTAAGTTCTGAGTGGGGGGGGGGAGAGATCCAATCCTCTGAGCTGAGCTCCTCCCAGGTATTTATGAACTATTACCTTTTCCCACCAAGATTGTTGACCTGTTACTAACCGCAAATGATTTTTTTCCCCGAATGCGATGTTTGACAGGGATGGGTCCATAATTCCCAATCCCTCATGGCATTTTGGTGACCTTACTGTATTCCAATTTACTAGATGTATTCTCTTGTTAGTTTTCTTCCCCCCTTTCCAAAGGAATTTTCTGAGTTCTTGGGAAATAACCAATGTCACACTTGCTGGAGCCAAAAGAGAGGAGAGTTGGAAAATGGGGAGAGCCAAAAGAACTGACTTTATCAACACTAGCCTGCTAGTAGGGTTAATCCATTGAGAACCCCAGAGGGAAAAATTGGATTTAAATTTGTCAAGGAGGGGGAACTAGGCCGATATAGGAAGAGATTTAAGGAAAATAGGGATGCCCAAATACTTGAAGGAAGTCCAATCCTCCTCAAGGGGGAATTGGAGGATACTGGAAATATTATGAGCTACTCTTGTACTGGTATTCCATACATAGATATGACTTTTATGTTGATTTATTTCCCTCCCTGAAGCTTTCATGAACTCTTCCAGGATTGCTTTGTACCTTTTGGAAATTATACTGGATGCCCCCCCTAGCAACATAGTGTCATCCACAAATTTTGAGTGATTTATTCTTTTTGCTTGGTTTGTTATTTAGATGCCTGGAATAGATTTTCTCCTTTAGGCTACCTCCAATGATCTACTTAGGGCTTATTCCATTGAGATGTAAAGTAGGCGGGACAATGGGAAACCTTGTCTCATACCTCTTGATAATTTCAAAACTTCCACTGGTCTCCCATTGATCATTGGTGCAATCCAAGGAGAGCTGATAAAAGAGGAGATCTAAGCAAGGAGGTCAGCCCCAAACCCAAATATGGCGAGGAATGAAAATATAAAACAGTGCTGGAATTTTTCAAAGGCATTTGCCATATCCAATTTAATTATCATTCCTTGCTCCTTCCTTTCCCTTCTTGAGTGAATGGCCTCTTGGAATATTAGAATATTGTCGATCCTCTATATTTTTTCCACAAATCCACCTTGATTAGGGGAAACAAGGGCGGGAAGAAAAGGCTTTAGGCGGTTTTATATGATCTTGGAGATGATTTTATAAAAGACATTGTAGAGAGAGATGGGTCGAAAGAGGTTGAAGGAGGAGGGATTAGTCTCTTTGGGAATAACAACAAGGAAAGAGGAATTTGTGTTACCCCCCATTTTGGTCGATTTTTGCACATATTGGATCATTCTCAGTAAGTCTAATTTTATGATGTGCCAACAAAGAAGGAAAAAATGTGTTGTGAATCCATCCGGTCCATGCACTTTGTCCGGATTCATTTGTCTACGCGCTTCAAAAAATTCTTGTTCTGTCACCTTGCTAGACAGTGAAGCGTTAGCTTCATCATCAATAAGCTTTGGAATATGGCTTAATATGTTTCTTGAGCCACCAAATCCCTATGTTCATCCTCCTTGTATAACTTTTCAAAGTATTTTTTAGCAGTTTTCCAAAGATGGTTCTGGCCTAAGATGGGTGATTCAGCCTCCCCCCTAATCTCCGAAATCAATTTTCTCCATAACCGAGCTTTGGCTTGTCGATGGAATAATTTTGTGTTTCTATCCCCTTCTTTGAGCCATAAACTACGAGATTTGAGTCTCCAGTTTGCTTCTTCCGCCTTCATAATTTGTTGGTGTTTATGAAACGTGGCTTGTTCTTCCATCATTAGAAAGGGGGAGATGGGTTGAGATTCCAGGGCAAGCCTAATTTCCTGCATTTTTTATTCAAGACTTGGGTATCCTTCCTCTCTTGGGATGATTTGATTTTGACCCAATCCATTATGGCCTTTTTCGTGGATTTTAGCTTATCTTCTCAGATAAAGACTGACGATGCCTTAATCCAATCTTTCCAATCACTTTCAAAAACTTCAAAAAAACCAAGGTCTTCTACCCAACTAGGGTTAAAGCAAAATGGGATCGAACCAAGGGGGGATGGAGGGGTCAACTCTAGAGTAATAGGCTTATGATCAGATCCAGACCAGGGGAGGATTCTAGAGGAAGGAATGAGAGAGTCTTCCAGAAGACTACTGCTGATAAGGAACCTATCTAATATGGCTGCAATGTGACCTAGACCATGCCTCTTATTTGACCAGATAAAGAGACCGAAAGTTGATCATATATCCATGATATCAAAGGAAGAGAGGAGGTCTTCAATGCTTTCCCTGGAGGCTTCTTTGAATATGGTGCCTCCCCTTTTTTTAAAATTATGCATAGTGGTATTGAAATCCCCAAAAAATATAAGAGAGGTAGGTCTGGTACGGTTCAAAAGAGAAAAAATGGAGAGACAACAAATTTATTTATCTTTATTTATTGAAGGAATATAAATATTTAGGAAAGAGAGAGGCTTATCATATGGGAGATAACAAAGAAAGATAATTATCCAATTTGAGTCATTTTCCCATATTTCATGTTGAAAAATGTTGGGGTTCCATAGCGTACAGATCCCACCAGAGGCCCCCTTTGAGCTAACTACCTTTCCATGACTTGTTTTCCAAAAATAAGTAGTAGCTTGAAGGACATCAAAATCCTTCATTTTTATTTCCCGGAGGAAGAGGATGTGAGGATTTTCCAATCTGAGAAGATTCCTCACCATTTCTTTTTTAATTTCACTTCCAAGTCCTCTATAGTTCCAAGAAGCGACTTTAATCATTTAGAAGATTGTTTAGGGTTTACCCCCTTAGGGGGAGCTGAACCTCCTTGATTTCTCGTAGGTCTGGGTTCTTTCTTTGTTCGAATATCAAGTGTACTTTGTTTTCCCATATCTATTTCCCTTTTTTCCACAGCTTCTCGGTACTGATTGTTCAATTTTCTTCCTAGCGTTTTGGAGGGTTGAGTGCTAACATTCCCAGAATATGTTTCTTCTTTAGAGCTTTCCCAAATTTCACCTTCTTCTTTATCGGGAAGGTGAACACATTATTGAATGATCGAAAGAGTGAGGATAGTTTCAACTGTTCCCTAGTCTCATGCTGCGCATGTGGCACATCTGGGTCTATTTCTTCATATTCTTCCAAAAGGATTTCATATTGGTTCCTGGTTGGTATCCTAGACTTACTAGTGCTAGCAGAATAGGTGGCAGAAGCTCCCTAAGATTTTGGATTGGAGGGATATCCCTCTTGAGGAGGATTTTTTTTTAGACTTATGCGTTCCATTGGGGTTCTTCTTCCTCCTTTTGGGCTGCTTCCATTGATCCTGAGCTTAATCCAATGGGGGCTTCAAGGGGGATTTCATACAACTTTTGGAAAAATGTCCATATTTGTGACAAATCTTGCATTTAAAAGGAAGTTGTTCATAGTCTACTTTCTACAAATAGGTCTAGTTATCCAATTTAAGCTTGATTACCTCAGGGAGGAATTTTTCCAAATCAACCTCCACATAGATCTGAGCATAGGCTTGAAGATCATATTTTGGTTCCATCTTGTCAATATACTTTCCAAGAGAGTTACCAATGGCCCGGAGGGTTTCCTCATTTCAACAGTGAAGTGAAAATAAAGGGAGGCAAACCCAGACTGACACTGTTGAAGGAATTTCATTTTCGGTTAAATTCTGGAGTCCATATGTTTATATAGATCCCTCGAGCTCCCATGAAATAGGGGCCACTCCTGAAAATAAGATCCCTATATTCTTTTTTCTCAAATAGGAAAACAAAGAAACCCCGACTGCAAAAAGAGTGAGACATCCTACCTTTCAAAAGCGACCTCTAGTTCTTGTCTATCCAGAGTGCAACAGATTTCGACTAGGGCCAGATCCTAGTGAACTAGCCAACTAAGCCATGCTCCACAAACTTCATGGCAAGAGATCTCGAACCTGCTTGAATCAAGACCTATGGAATTTCTTCCAACTTCACAAATCACGATTGAGCCTGTTTCTGATGCTTGGGAAGACCAACCACAAGTGAGGCGAAAGCAACAATGTCTGTGGAGGGCGGAGGGGGAGGCAGGGGTGGGGCTGCAGAGCCCCCACCAAGGGAAGACATGGCAGCCTCAGGGAAAAGGGGCTAGGGTTTCCTCAGTGAAAATTCAACCAAGTCTTGTGTGTAGGAAATTAAAACAAAAGAACTAATCAACCTTTTGATCATACTAAAGGATTATGATTTAGCATGTTTTTGAAAGGAAAAAAAGTTATCTTACTATTTATTGTATAATATTGTTATCATTTATTTATTATGTTTCCATTATTATTATATATCAATAGTAATGTATACTTTCATTATATATTAATAATGTATTGTTATTATTATATTATTGCATATTAATATTGTATTATATGTTATTAATTTGCAAGATTATATAAGATTAAATTAGTAGTTATAAAGTTGTAATATACTTATTATTTTAGTATTATATAATTTTGATATAATAGTTAATTCATAGTATTAATTTGTAATATAACTCTTCATATTTAATTCATACTACAATAGGTACATTCATATTTATATTATAATATAATAAACATATCTTTTAATATGTCAGTCACATTCACATTTGTATTATAATATAATAAGGTATAACTAGCCTAGATTCATCTTAACTCCAGATCTATCAAGCGTCGAGAGGGATCAAATCTCTCGAGGTGCAAACCTTTTTTAGAGTGCAAAACTTGAGAAAATGTTAGAGGTAATACATGTTTGCACCTCGATAGACTTGATCCCCCTCGACGCTTGATAGATCCCGAGTTAAGATGGATCTAGGTTGGTTTCAGTCGTGGGCGGTCACAAAAAATTGTAGATGATCAATCTTATGCATATGTATATGTCTAAGATTAATCCGGTCATTTGAAATTTAGTCACTTTCCTATGTTGCTTGAAAGTATAGAGAGTATTATGGAGGAGTAATTCCAATCTATCTTCTTTATTTTTTATTGCAGTAAATGTCATACCTTGTCTCTCTTGATTCCCATGGATTGTTAATCCCTAAGCAAGTTTCAAAATAAGTTAGTTTTTATTACCTGTGTAATAGGAAGTTGGTTTTTGTATCATTAGTAAAATTAGTGTGCCTTATTTTTTTGCATTAAATTATTGTTGAAATCAATGCAAGTACTTTATTGCTCTAATGAATTTTCACTATATCATCACTAACTTCAATTTTTAGTATATCATCACTAAAATCAATGCACTTTATTGTTTTGCATTAGGATATCACTGAAACCAATGCAAGTACTTGATTACTTTAAATCAATGCAACTATTAGTTATATCATTGTTGAAATCATTGCAACTATGTGACTACTTTACATCATTTTTCATTGTATCATCACTAAAATTTATACATGAAATCAATGCAACTATCATTTTGCATTATATCATTGCTGAAATCAATGCAACTATTTGTTATATCATTGTTGAAATTAATGCAAGTATTTTTTATACGCATAGTCTAAATGTTCGACTTTTTAGAGTTTTTACAGGCATATTTTCCGATCAATTTTTACTGAAAGCTGGTTAAAAATTGTTGGAACTCCAAGTTCCCAAAGGTTTTTCAAGGTGCTGAATCCATTTATGCACTAAACAATGCAGTTTAAATAACAAAAAATGGTGATTTCACCAAGATCTATTTCATCGGATTTCAGTGAAAAAGTTCAAAAAGTCTAATGTGTAGACAACATCATTTGTTATATCATTGTTGAAATCATTGCAATTAGGTGACTACAATACTATAATAATAAATTAATATGATTATAATTATATATTGACTATATATTATTGTTTTGCATTAGGTCATCACTAACACAAATACTTGATTGCTTTAAATACTTATTCATTGTATTATCATTAAAATAAATTCATATTTATTTATATCATTGTTGAAATCAATGCAACGATTAGTTATATCATTGTTGAAACCATTGCAACTATGTGACTACTTTTTACATAATTTTTCATTGTATCATCACTTTACGTTATAGTTTTTAATAGTTGCTTTCATTAAAAAATGTTCTTCGACATTGTGTGAACTATATTTTTTTTAAGTGAGTTTAAGATCCTGTCTTACTAAAAGAGGGTTATAGTACACAAAAGGGAAACTCCCTGGTCTACCAAAAAGGAAACCAGGCCAGGGGTTCCCGAGTTGCGTTTTCTGAAAAAAGAAAGGGGTATGACTGGACTGCCACCGTGGGAAACCAACCCAGTCCTACCATATCTAGTTTTTGACAAGATAATCACTACAAACATGAAAAAGATAAACAAAAAATAAAGAGACGCAGGACTGACCTGACTGAATTTCCAATCGACTAACCAGACACTAGTCCAAGATGATGATATGGTTCTTTCCTTCATTAGCCTGGCCCTTGTTCTCTTCCTTTTGGGAGACCGTGCGATTCTTTCTGATGTGTGCTGGTGCTCCGTTCCCATCGGCTGGCGTGATGTCCATGTTATGGATGTAGCACAGGTAGAGGTGGAATTGAGCAGCCAACCGCTCAATCTTGGCTTGCTGGTTATTTTCTACCTCACTTAGCAGTTTGGTAATGGTTTCCAAACTACTGAGGCGTCTCAGGATTTCAGTCAACAGTTTCATGTGTTCCTTGTTGTTCTCCCGTCTGGCATCCTCCCTTTCCGAGCTCACTTTCCCAATCAAAATCCTTGTTTTTCACGTCATCTCCACTGTTTTGTGGTAGAGGGTTTCCCTGGGTTGTGTGGCTCCTGGGTCAGTTACCCAGTCCTTTTCCTGAGTTAGATCATTCCATGTTTTTCCCTTGCGATTTCTTTGGATTTTATTTTCTATATGGTTAATGGTTTCCTTTCCTTTCGGTGCAACTAGGGTGTGTAAGGTGACCTCCGCATCTTTGGTCGCTTGCTCCATCCTGGACACCCTCCAGGGATTTTTATGAGTTCCCTTCCCCAGGGGGTTCCTATTGCTATGAGTTCTAGCCATGCACACCATCCTATCTGGCATATGGAACATCCTTTGTTGGATTCTCAACTTGTTTCCTGTCCTTGTGTCTGTAGTGTCTCTTGCTATTGTGCTCTTCCGTTTACAACTATTCCTACTGTTTCTTCTCTTATTGAGATTTCCCTGCTGTGGGCTCATCCTTCTAGGCATGGTTTGCCCGTAGAGGTGAACCTTCCCATCCTTTTTCCCCATCACGATACGCATGCTAATGATTACTCCATCGTTATCCCTGTACGGGCTCTTGCCCCTGCTTGCTTGATATCCTACTGATCATCTCCCTGTACCTGGTCTTTGGTGTGGTGGGTCGATACTGGTTCATGTTAGTCCCTCTTGCCTTATGTCATTTGTTGTCTGCTGTTTTCCGTCGATACTTTCCCATGGTATTTCCCCGCAAATCTTACTGTTAACATGAACTTGTTGCTGTACCCTCTCCTGTTCTATAATTTGATCCTGCATTGTGATTGGTGGTTGAGTGTTGGGAAGTCATTTCCTGCCTGGGTCCTTCATGCCATCCCCTAAGCCTTTCACTGTCCTCCTCGATGTGACATTCCTTGCTTAAGTTGCTGTCACAATATTTTGTCGCTATTTGGAGGCATTCCATTTTGAATTGTCCTTCTAGGATGTTGTGCCATATAGTAGCTAGTTCTGGTCCTTCCCTGCTAACCCCCTCGTTAGCAATTCTATCTACCAGGCCATTTGCTGAACTGCCTACCCAACGCAACTCCACTGTGTTAATCATTTTTAGATGCTCCTGGAGTTTTTGGAGGGAGTGTGCCAAGCGCCAATATCTCTGTACTTTGCCCACGCTAGTGCCATTTTGGAGTTTCTTCACTGTGTTGATGAACAAGGTGGAGTCACCTTCCACTATTGTGTTGGTCATCCTTTTGTGGCTTAGAATTTCAAGACCGAGCTCCAGGGCTCCAAATTCCATTACGTTGTTGGTTGAGTTTCCCATACTCCTAGCGTACAACCAGATTATGTTTCCACCACTATTTCTGATCACCCCTCCCATCCCTGTCATTCATGGGTTTCCTTTTTCCGCCCTGTCAAAATTTAACTTGAGGAACCATGCCATAGGTGGTGTCCAGTTGTGATCTCCTAATTGGAGTTGCGATGGCCATCCTACCTATGGGTTGTTCTTTTCCAGTCTAGTAGTTTCAGCTCTGCATTGTTTCTCGTATTTGAGAGATTATTTCTTCCTTGAGTTTCCCTTCCAGAAGGCTTTCGTTCCTGAAGATGCGTCGATTTATTTCTTTCCATATTTCCCATATGATCATCCCTGGCATGATATTCCAACAGAGGTTCACCATTTCATTTTTTCTATAACTCTCATTCCAGTTATTGATGGTTGCCCTGATGTTACCTCGGGTCCTATTGGATTGGCGAAAGATGCTTGCCACCCAATCCCAGATCTCTGCTATATAATTAGATTCATCGAGGAGGTGATTTGTTGTTTATTCCTTTGCTTGAAAGAGGTGTCATCATGATGGGCCTATGAAACCCCTTTTCCTGAGGTTTTCCTAGGTTAGAATCCATTTGTGAATTACTAACCACTTGAATATTTTGATTTTTGACCGTTGGGGGCTGTCCCATATCTTTCCCCACTGTTGCACCATATCTTCTTGGTCCTAGGCCATGATGTAATTCCAAGCTTATTTTAAGTTGAATTCTCCACTATTTTTACTGCCCCATCTTAGTTGGTCCTCTTCTTCTGAGACTACAATTTTCCTTTTCCCCAATTCCTCTTCCACCTCTTTCACTATTATTGCAATCTAATCTCTATTTTATGGATTGATTTTGTCCCAGATACTGCATCTATCGCGGTCATTTTCTTGTTTCCAGTAGTCATGGACTTTGATTTTTCTTTGCACTGTCATCTCCTATTTGAGTTCCTCCCTATCCATATTTTCCATTCTTGGTTACTGTTTCCACACGTCCTCCCAAAATCTGGCTTTTTTACCATTCCTCACTTCCCAGAAGATATGTTTTTGGATCCAGGTTTTGTTGCACCAGGCTAGGTTCTAGATGGATGATCCCTCCCTGGTGCCCATAAAGAGAATTTGATCCTGGTTGTTGATGTCCAGGGCATACTTGGCCTTCCATAGCGTTTCCCATGGTGTTTCCTTTTCTTTGACCCATCTCCACCAGAGTTTCGCTCTGTAGGCTTGGTTGGTTACCTGTGGGTCTTGTAACCCCATGCCTCCTTTACACTTGGGTTTGAAAACCTTTTCCCAGGCCACAAGGGCCCATTTTTTCTTACTTTCCGCTCTTCTCCATAGGAATTCCCTTTGTATGGCTCTTATTTTTTAGAGTATTCCTTTGGGAGCGGGGAACAATGCCATCATATAGGTCATAATTTCTTGCAGAATCGCTTTGGTCAGGATAAGTCTCCCCGCTAGGTTGAGGGATCCGTAAGTCCAATTTTTCACCCTCTCTTGTAGTTTGTTGATCACTCCTTCCCGTGTTTACATTTTTCATGCCCTGTCCATCAGGGGGATTCCAAAGTATTTTGTTGGGAGCGTTTTGCATTCAAACCCCAAAATATTTGCTAGGTTTCCTTGAATTGGAGGGTTGGTATTGAAGAAGTAGATCATGGATTTAGAGTGATTGATATCCGCACCCGAGGCTTCCCCAAAATCTTCTAAGATTATTTTATAGGATTTCGCTTCCTTGATTGTGGGTGTGCCATGGAGTAAGGTGTCATCAACGAACTGTTGGTGCGTGGAGGTAGGGCAGTTTTCAAAAGGTTTGATGCATGTTATTTCTCCTGCTGTAGTTGCTCTTTTTATGCTTCTACTGAGTCCTTCCATCATCAGAATGAAAATGAAGGGATATAGAGGGTCTCCTTGTCTGATGCCTCTTGAAGGACATAAGGGTTTGGCTGGGGCTCCATTGATTAGAAGCGAGTAACTTGTCATTGAGAATAGGATGACAATCCAGTTGATCCAGTGTTGCGCAAAGCCAAAAGCTTCCAGAGTCTTGACCATATAGTGCCATCTAATTTTGTCATAAGCCTTTGCTAGGTCAAGTTGGATTATCATTCCCCCTCTCCTCTGGAGTTTCAATGTGTGTATCAGCTCATGGGCATGGACGATGTTGTCCACAATTTGTCGTCCTTCTACAAAACCTGCCCGTTCTTGTGAAATAAATGTGGATAGGAGAGGTTTTAGTCTATTGGATATGAATTTGGAGATTATCTTATAGACCACATTGCATAAAGATATGGTTCTATAGAGGTTTGGGGTCCTTGCTTCATTTTGTTTGGGGATTAAAGTAATCATTGTGGAATTTAGAGCTTTCAAAATGGAGGCCGAGCATCTGGAGTCTTCCACCACCCCATAAAATTCATGTTTGACCACTTCCCAGCAGGCTTTGAAGAATTCCATCGGGAATCCATTTGGGCCTTGGGCCTTTCCATTGGGCATCTCCTGGACCACTTGGTTAATTTCCTCCTTAGCGACGGGTATTTTTAGGTTAATATTTTGTTCCTAGGTAACTAGCCTGGGGATGTACTGAGTTATCCTTTGTATGGCCTCCGTTCAGTCTTGGTTGGGTTCCTGGGCTATCCACCTGAAGTGGTTTACCAGTATGTTTTCAATCTCCTTATGGGACTCTCTCTCCATCCCATCCTGATCCCTAATTTTCAAGATTTTGTTGTGGGTTCTTCTAGAAATGGTTGTTCTATGGAAGAACTTTGTATTCCATTCTCCTTCCTTTAGCCACCTAATTCTAGAATTTTGGCACCATATATTCTCTTCTTGATTGCATCTTTTTTCCCATTCCTGGTTCATTTGGGTCTCTTCCTTTTTCCTATCCTCTATATAGCCCGTGTCTATGCAAATTTCCTAAAGTTTCCTCATTCTGTATTCAATATTTTTTTTTCTTGGTTTATGTTTCCAAAGGTTTCCTTGTTCCACTCCTTGAGTTTATGTTTGATGTACCTGAGTTTATTATATAGATTGAACATCGTTGTCGCTTTCTCTGGTTGTTGCGCCCACCACCATTGACTGATGTTTTCCTTGAAGGTGGGATGTTCAATCCAAAATTTCTCGAATATGAAAGGTCTATTCCTCGGTGTGGTTTGGAAGTTTGCTTCCAATTGGACTGGCCAGTGATCTGAGCTCCCCCAGGGAAGGATGCTACAGTCTAAAGTTAAACCCTGTAGAATGATGGACTCTGACACCAAGAATCTATCTAGCCTCGTCACTATCTGATGTTTCTTTATCCATTTTTTGTTCCAAGTGAACTGGACATTACTGGTTTTGATGTCCACCATCTCCATTGTGTCTATGAATGTTGAAAAGTCTTCCACATCTCTATACAGTCTCCTGGTGCCTCCTTTTTTTTCTACAAGTGTCATGATAAGGTTGAAGTCCCCTACCAGGATCCCATGGGGGTTGCTGGAATGAGCTTTTAGGTTTTCTAGGTCTAGGAGCATTCTTCTCTTTTCTGCCAACATCTGGGGACCATACACATTAGTGCATAGAATAACCTCTGTGTTACCTATGATTTGCATGTTAACCTAAAGTGTGTGTCTGGTGGCTTCGACTGCTAGTATATTCATCACTTGTGGGTTCCACAAAGTGAGACTACCGCCTGCCGTCTGTTGTCCTTCGACAACTAATGTCTTGTACTTGCTCCATTGTTTTTTGTTGATTTTTTCCATTCTGTCTATAGTACATTTTGTCTCTTGGATGAAACAGAGGTCCAGTTGTTCCTTCCTCAGTCTGTTTTTAAGGATTCTTTGTTTTCATGGGCTGTTTAGGCCTATAATATTCTATGTTATAATCTTCATTTAAACATGTTGGGGGGAGTTTGGAAAGAGATTTTTGATCTTACTTGAGTTTATCAGTAGAGCTCCTAGTTCCTGTAGGGATATGCTGTTTGATTTCCTGCCTTTCTTCCTTCTCATCTGCTTGGGTGAGAGATGGATTTGTCCCTCATCTGTTTTGATTCCAAGGTGTCCTATATTCCTGTGCATGTGCTTGAGCCCTTTGGGTTTTGCTTCCTCTCTTAGGAGGAATAGGTATTGGATACAATCTAGTTTCTCCACTGTTACATTTTCTACGTCTTGCCTTTTCCATTGCTCTAGTATGTTCAGGAGATCTATTCCTTCCCTTTCCACAATATATCTGAGATAGGGGTCTTCCGTACCTACCTCACTGGGTGTCATTTCCACATCTCCATTTGACTTCTGCATGGGGGTGTTGGCATCTTTGGTTTCTTCATCCATAGGGGTTGTGCTGCCCCCTTGTTCCATCTTATTGCTTGGGCTGTTTGTGCTCTCCTTTGTGGCTTGTTCCTTAGCTTCTTTGGATTTTGGCTTTTCCTTTCCTCCTTATTCCCCTTTGTTGGTTTTGTCCCGCCCTTCCATTCGAGTCCTAGATTCTGAATTGCTTCCCATTGGGGCTTTACTTGGTTTCTTGTTTGCTCTGTTTCTGTGGTTCGGCTTGATAAACCCATCCTCATCCTGCTGTATTTTGGTATTTTCCTCTTCTTTTTTTTATTGAGAGGGAATTCTCTGAATAGGTGTCCATGTTCATGGCATATTCCACATCTGAAAGGGATCTTCTTATAGTCAATGCTTTGTATCCATTCCTCATCCCTGAATTCTAGGCTTATGGATTCTGGGAGTTCCCCTGAAACATCCATCTATATGCAGATCCTTGCATAGGAGGTATATCTCCCTTTTAGGGTTTCTTCCAATGTCTTCACATATTTACCAAGTTTTTTCCCGATTGATTCGAAGGTGGATGGTATCTAGTAGTCTAGTGGTAGAGAGTAAAGCCTTAGCCAGACAGGTACATTCTTGAAGGTTTCTTTCTCTGGGGAGAAGTTTTCCTTCCATGGCCGCATGTACAGTCCTGCTGAGGNTCAAAGACTTTATCCATGTCCTCCAAGTTCGTGAATACTACTGTGAAGAAGCCTTTTGACCCTAGGTGGAGTTCCACTTCACCGTTTGGCTTCCATTGGTATTTTATCTAGTTGCACAACGTTCTCTCAGTGGGACACAAACCCATGAACTTGAAAATGAGTGCATGTGTATTCATTTGGTCCTGATAGATTTATATTTGTGGGTCTTCTAGTATCACCTTGGGTATCAGTGTTGTTTTAGGTTTACACGGGTTGTGCCCTTTTGCCCCAGTGGGGTTCGTTGGTTCTTGCGCATCATTCTAGGTTTCTTTGGATTATTCCCCCATGCGATCCATTTCTTCCTGGTTCTTTTCTTGGTTCTTTTCCGGTCCTGATCCTGATGCGCTCGTCACTGGTTCCTTGAAACCGCCGCCGCATGGGCCTTTTACCCTGTTCACCACTACCTGCTTGTATGAGGGGGTTCCATTATAGCCCCCTTTGGTAACCATGCTGAGCTCTATTGTGTCTGTGACTATCAAACCCTAGCTTAATGTTGCTCCACTCTCTGAGTCTTTTACTCTCAAAACCAACTACCATTTTTTTCTTGCTGACATTGTGTGAAATACCTCCACACTCTATTTTTTAAATTTCTTATTGTAGTATAGATTTGGTAGAATTCTTTTTATTTATGTTTCATTTTAGTTATGATCCTTCTAAATCTCCCTTGTTTGCAACATGTTATACCACTTGAGCATTCATTTTCCCAATGTTTTGGGATTTTATGCACTACTGTCTTTGTGCCATTTCAATTCAGGGTTCTCATAAAAGACACTTTATCTTGTAACAAATTGTATAAAAAAATCATGTTTCCTCTCTTATTCCTTCCCTCAAGCTTGCAATCAATGAATAATTCATTATTTGATGCTTTATGCCGTTCACGAATATAAAATATTGCTAACCCCCACAAGATTATGATTTAGACACTTTCTACTTTACTATAGGATAAACTTTACAAAGTTAATAACAAAACATCTCTTAGTAGAGTATGCACTCATTCACACCAAGGCCTTAAGCCTACTTAATTACAGTCAATAAAAATCGCAGGAAAGCGACTTGAAAGCAATAACTTATTGATCTTCAATGTTAGGAAAAGATTTTAATGAGACCACAGTCCCATTTTTTTATTCTTCTTCGATCACTTGCAAGAGGTCTCCATTCAAACTAGCCTTCGATGAAGCATTGTCTTGGGAGTTAAACTACCTTAAAACATGTGAGAAAGAGATATGATCAAAATCATAAGCAAACTCTTTGAGCAGGATTTCCACATTGTAGAGCCTTGATTTTTATATTTGGCTTTCCTCTTTCATCCATTGGATGACCAATTCTGGATTGCCAAAGACCTGGATATAATTGCATCCTTTATTCTTTGCAACCTTTAATAGCAGAAACATAGCTTCCAATTCTCCAAAATTATTGGAACTTGGACCAAGATGTTATCTCCTCAAATAAATCAACCGAGATTTTGCATTTTAGGTGATAGGGAGTCTTTTAAAAAGGTACTTTTAAAATTTTTAAATGTTCATTTTTCCAAGCTTTACCCATGTAATAAAGTTTAAATAAAAGTTCGTTTAGTTTTTGTTTGATCTAATTCAAATCTCAGGTTTTGGTGGCTTAGGCGAACATATCGATTGTTCATTAGCCACCGAAAGACTTAGCTTTCAGAAGCTTAAATAAAGGAATCCATGGCCATTTTATCCACCGCAATCGTTGAAGCGGTGAAAAACCAAGCACGTCCTATCACACGT
Organism: Picea mariana; assembly: GCA_032191745.1. NCBI lineage: Eukaryota > Viridiplantae > Streptophyta > Pinopsida > Pinales > Pinaceae > Picea > Picea mariana. The sequence goes on from JASDQU010435770.1 coordinate 97,473, forward strand.
TTCAACCGATAGGTTCGAAATTTCCATGATTGCACAAGCTGCTGAAAGGACTGGAGAAAGAACCGTTCACGACCGGAAGTTGATCCCTTTGTGATATAAGTGAGTCTTTCCATATCGCTATATCATTAAGCCATGCACTTATGTACTCTCCATTTATTTCATTTATTCTCCATGAATGCTGCAAATCATCAACCGTTTCACCGCACTCCTTGCAATCAGTGCCACGTTCAAAATCTCACCCCAGTTATCTCAATTTTATCTCAGCCGAGCCGATTTTTGCTAAGTCTACGCAGTGTAACTCTTCCCGAAATCTGCTCCTTCGATCACAGGGGTGTGAAAATGTCGTGGAAAATGAAGAAAGGAACGTCAACCCTGAGGAAGGAGCTCAACGATATCAGTTACCTGGAATCACACCTAGAGGTATGTCAAAATGTTCAAGTATGCAAGGTGTTACAATTTTTGCAAAAAATTACAGAGTTTTCATTAGTAGGTGGTAGAGGCCCTCGCCCTCAATTTCGATGGAAAGAAAGCAATCATCGACCAAGATGAATTCGAGATTGATGAATCCCTCATAGCCAAAATCATAGAGATTCCCACGAATGGAGAGAAATGGTTTAAAACCACTGCTATTAAGAATGTTGAATTCATGACCTATTTAAAACTAGAACACAGGGGTTTGATATGGAAGAAATATATTCTCGTATCTTTCCTTGAAGAGAAATGGTAGCAGTTATTGAAAGCTATAAAGGTTTATTTAACCTGTGAAGGGTGATACAACATGGTGATGATTTACCATTTTAAACTTATAAACCATTTGACTGGTAGAAACCCACTCAATCTGCCCTATTTCCTCCACCGAAGCTTATCCAAGATGGCTCATCAAGTCAAGGCCAAACCTAGTCAAGTTGCAGGTAGATTATCCCACTATAGTTTAATCAAACTATTGGTTTGTGAGTTGTTGCAAAGAAAAGGTAAAGAGTGGAATTACTTCTTATTTTGGAATGATTTCCAGACCGAGGTTTAGCCAGAGGGAAAAAAGAGTCCTCATTCCAAGAAATCCTCCACTCCCAGAAGTGGAAAGAGGAGGAGGAGATCTATCTCTCCAACCCCAGTCAATCAACCCTCTCCTTCCTCTAAGCTGGGCAAAACTAAGAAGAAATTGAATTTCTACAGTGAAGAAGAAGAGGCCAAAGAATTCCCAGTGAAAAAAAACATTCTCAATCTTCCTTACACAGACTTAGAGAATGAAGAGCAATAGTTTGAAATAGGGCATGAGGATTCAGTTACCATAGGGCATGGAAATTCTGTTTTTGTGCATATATACATAGCAATTTATGAGAACCTTCCATCACCTACACCCTGAGAAGAACAAGAACCACAAATTGCAGATGCCTCATCTAGCAAACGAGTGAAGTAGAATAAATCAAAAGAAATCAAGAAGCTTAAGAAGAATCTAGCCGAGCAAGAAGTGCTAGAAAGGGTAATAAAAACCAGGTATGAAACTCTATCAAAAAAATTTGCAGAAAGCAACTCAACTTTGGAAAGATTAGCCCATGAAAGCATAAAGGAGAAGAAAAAGAAAAACAAGATTGTAAAGGACTACATCAACTTACGGAGAGTAGCTCAGGGTTTGAAGAAAAAGGTTAGGGCTTTGAGGAAAAAAACGATGTCTTCAAAACACGAGTATCATGCTTCTCTTGAGACCCTTGCAGAGGTGGCATTTTAGTGCAATGAACCAGAGGCAGCCAATAGCCCTACAAATTTTGAGCAAGATACAGAAGCCTAAAAAGATCAGTCATGAGGTGTTTTTGAGCTAAGACAAGGGTATTTTTGAAATTTTGATAATCTCAGGTTTCAATGGCTTAGGCAAACATATTGATTGTTCATTAGCCACCGAAAGCAGAACTTTTGGTAGCTAATCGACCCGAACTCTATTTTCTCTAGCTACCGAAAGCACTGATAAGGCATAAAGCTAATGTTTTTGCACAGGTCCAAGTTTTTCTTGTTCAAAAGACTAAAAAATGGTTCCAATCGATTGAAGATAATTAATGAAATTTTTATCAATATTTTGTTTTGGTTTTGGAGATGCTTTAAAAAACAGAAAAGGTAAACAATGGTTAGCTATTGTCAAGGATATAAGACTGTTTGACTGTCAATAGGTGTCAAGTTTGACTCCTCCCATATCACATGAGACCCATTAGCCTTGGAAGGCTCACTACATCTGCCAAGAATCTGAAAAACATAAAGATCAGTCGAGAAGTTGAATTGATCTAGTCTACTTGGGCCAATTATTGATTTTCTATTTTTGGCAAAATTCGATCCAGTAATCTAGGATTTGGAAACTGTTTATAAAAGGATATAAAGACAAGAACATTTGATGAACACATGGTTCGATTTTGAGTTCTATAATCTACTGTTATTGTAAAAAGACACTTTCTTTAATATATTAAGCCTACAAGATTCTTTCATTTGTTATTGTCAGACTCTCTTTCATCTTTGTCTATGCATATGAGTTGAAATCATTCTTTTGTCTATGTTTAATGGCCCCATGGTAACTATCATCTTACTTTTGACTATCAAGCAAGAATCATAAGCATATTTGGCTAGTTTGTTGACCCATCATATATATTGCCTATATATGTTCTGGTTAACTGATTGGTTTTCTTATCCATTTGTTTTACAAACCTATCTAATAATAGCTCTTGAAGGCCTTATATTGCATGAGTATAGCTAGACTATCTTGAAGATACAATCCAGTGATTAAGATATTCATCTTGATCCAAACCCAAACCTATTATTGAGAAAATAGTTACCAAAAAGATTAAGTTACCAGGCATCTCTGATATACAGCCTAGGAGAGTTTCCTGGAGTGCTAAAAAATTGGTGTCATTGTCGGGGAGAGGAGACTAAAGTTCAGCTTCCCTGGGAGATGACAAGATCCAACTTTGATGATAGACAAAGTTTGGATACGTTTTGGGTTGTGATAATCTATCTGGCGACTCCATTGGAACGAAGTGGATCTGAGAAGCGCTTATACCAGGGCAAACCAAGAAATACCACTGGCAACACCAGTTCCAGATCCTGAGAAGATCATCAGAAGGGGAAAATATTTGCAAAGACAAACTTCCAAATCTGCAAGAGCATCTAATCTAGGTATTTCAAAAAACACTTCTTCTTTTGTATCTAGAGAACCTCTTGTTGAATCCCCTTCTGTTGAAACTTCTAGTTCTCAGAAAATTGAGATTGTGTCAGAAAACTTGAAGGGTGAGGAGCCTTCAATTTCCTCTGATGTTATAGATTCTATTTTTGAGCATGTTATTACATCCAATTTGAGAGAAGAAGTTGTAGGATCCCTCCAGCAAAAGGACTCTTCCTCTTCTTTGAAGTCTTCACCTAATAAGCCTATAGAGGGTGTATTCCATACTCATACCAGTTTGCCCGTTCTTGAAGATATTTTACAAGATCTTTCCTCTAAGGGTGAAGAAAACTTAGCCTTACTGCTCGGTCAGTTTTACAGAGCCTCTTATTTTCCACCTTATTCAACAAATTTTTCCCAGGGTAGTCATCCTACCAGTGCTTCTCCTTCTTTCCTCAGTGAAGTAAGACAACCATTGTTTATAGTCTCACCTATCCCATCTCAGCCATAATCTTCTGAGGCTTCTTCCTCTGCATCAACCCCCAATATTTCCATGGCTATCCATTTGAAAAATATGGAACAAATCTTAGCCAATAGATATGCCCCTCTTGTGTTGCCCAACCCCTTATCAACCATGCCAACAGGAGATTATCAGAAATATATGATGAAGTTTACCAAATCGGGGGATTATACTGCTGAAGAACATATATAAGCTTTCTATGCTTATGCTGAGAACATTAACATTTCAAAAGAAGATGTTTGGACCAGAATTTTTGTGTAGAGCTTGGATGGCCAAGCCAGGAAGTGGTTCAAGGAACTACCAACAAATTTAGTGGCAGGTATTGGGTAGTTAGATGAGGTGTTTTTGAAACACTGGGGAGAAAGAAGAGATATCTTGCATTACATCTGTGAATTCAGAAATCTATGAAGAGGAATTGGGGAGTCAGTCTCAGACTTCACCAAAACATTTAATAAGATGTTCGACAATATTCCTGCAGAGATCAAGCCAATTGATGCATCAACAAAGATCACTTACTCTTCTTCCTTTGATCCAGAATTTTGCTTAATCCTTAGAGAAAGAAGATCAGACACACTTGCTTTAATGCAAGATGCTGCTCTTGATGTTGAATCTAACATTATGGCATCTCAGAAACTTAAAGGAAAATTTGAGATAAAGAAGTCTTCTGCTGACCCTCCTTCTTCTTCAAATACCAAAATGGAAAAGATGGCCAAGATGTTGGATAACTTGACCTCAGAAATGTCAAAACTAAAAATTTAGAGTCAGTAGCCAACAAGAAGTAAAGAACCTAATGCTTATGCTCCCAAAAATCCCAATGCATTCCCTTACAGAAGGAACAACCAACAGGTCCATATCCTTCAGAGAGACAAGAATGCAACTGATGATCAAAGAATCAGGGCCCCCTTCCAAAATGCAATGCTAGAAGAAGAACATGAGCTATATCATGACGAAGTTGAAGAAGAAGATGACATCAATTGCTTTGGGGATGAAAATGATTCCTCCTTTTTGACATAAGTATATTAAGATCTAAGACTGCTGCTCCAAATCTATTGCTTGCTGCTCCTGGGAAAAAGAAAGAAGTTGCTGCCAAGCAGGTTGCTGCTCCTGTAAAGAAGACCTCCACTTCTGCAAAACAACAGTAGAAGCAATTTCATCCCCAAGCCAAAGAGAAATTCATCCTCAGAGATCCCCCTAACGAGGTAAAACCTTCTGATAGATTATCATAGTCTTTTAATTTCAAATCAGAAATTCAGAAAGTAAAAATACCTATGCCATTGACTGAACTTATGAAGAATGACATTTTCAAGTCTTCTATCCTGAAGTCCCTTGAACCAAAGACTCCTCCAACTGCTGATTACGTAAACCTACAAGATGAAAAGCCAACAATGACTATAGGACCTATGGTAGAAGACTGAGATGACTCTTGTCCACCCTTCTACATATCCCTAAATATCCATGACAAGATCCTTCACAATTGCTTGCTTGATTCAGGAGCGTCACACAATCTTATGCCTAAAGAAGTGATAGATGAACTTGGGCTTGACATCACAAAACCTTATCATGACCTCTTCTCTTTTGACTCTAGGAAAGTTAGATGCCTCGGCCTCATAAAAGACCTTGTTATAAACCTTGCCCAATTGCCAATGAGAAACATGGTAATGGACATTGTAGTGGCTGATATCCCACCCAAGTTCGGCCTCCTCTTGTCACGTTCATGGAGAAAAATATTGGGGGGTACCTTGCAGATGGATCTTTCGTATGCCACAGTCCCGGTGTTTGGAGGAGACCTAAAGAGACTTTATAGAGAGAATCAAATTTCCTACAACATTAGTGATGGAAAAAAGTCTGTAAACCATCCCATTTATGAATTAGAAACAAACTTTGGCTCATGCATTCTTCAAATAGATGATTCTTAGCCATCTCCTTTGCATCTCAAAAAGCCTACTTATCAGCAAACTAATGGAGAGAGTACTCCCATGTGGACCATGTTCTTTGATGGTGCCAGTACCAAAGACTCAGCAGGTGCAGGTGTAGTTTTGATTTCTCCTTCAAAGGAGGCTATGCATTTGCCTTTTAAGCTTGATTTCAAAACTACTAACAATATAATAGAGTATGAGGCTTTGCTATTGGGATTAAATTCTACCAAGGAGATGGGAATCAAAGGAATAAAAGTGTTTGGAGACGCGGATATCATCATACAACAAGTGAACAATACTTTCCAAGCAAAACATGTTAGATTGAAAGCCTACAGGGATGAGGTATGGAAAATCAGGGACTTTTTTTCCATTTTCGGCATTTCTTATGTATCCAGAGCTATGAATCATATTGTTGATTCCATTGATGTTTCAACCAGTATGTTTATTCCTCCCATTCCTCCCAGACTCAATTATGAAATCCAAGTCAAATATAGACCATCCCTGCCCGACAATATTAAATATTGGAAAGTTTTTGAAGATGATGATGAGCTTAGTAGATTTCTCCAGGTGGTAGATGAATTTTCTGATATGCATATTGACCAGAAAAATCAAAATGTAGAGGAATCCAAGAATCCTAAGCTAAAAAGAAAAATGGGTCAACATGATATCGTTCATCTGCCCAAAAATTATATACCTCGGGTTTTGGTGCCTCTTGAGAAGCTTTTCGATCATAACGATGTCCCCTACAAACCTGATAAGAAGGAGAAATATCCTACTGTCAGTGAGCACAATATAGGAAGCCAAAATCATCCTAAATTCATAAATATGTCTGCTGAATTAACCGTTGATCAGAGGTTTGAATATTGCAGCACTATGAAGGAATTCAGTGATGTTTTTGCCTGGAAATATAGTGATCTGAAAACCTATGACCCTGAGGTCATTCAACATAAGATTCCCCTCGATAAAGACACCATCCCTTTCAAACAGAAATTGAGACCTATCAGTCCTCTCCTATTGCCTGTAATTGAAAGAGAAATAAAAAAGCTTCTTGATGCCAAAATTATAACCCCTTTAAGATACTCTAAATGGATTGAAAATCTAGTGATAGTGAGAAAGAAAAATGGTGAGATCAGGTTATGTGTTGACTTTAGAAACCTAAATAAATTCTCAAAGAAAGACAACTATCCCCTACCCAAGATGGAATATTTGCTGCAAAGAATTTCAGGGGCCACTGTCATGTCTTTCCTAGATGGTTTCTTAGGCTATAACCAGATTTGTGTACATCCTGATGACCAAGAAAAAAACTGCCTTTACTACTCCTTGGGGTACCTTCATGTATGCCAATATGCCATTCATATTGATGAATGTTGGGGCCACTTTTCAGAGGGCCATGGACATAGCTTTCGTAGGAGAAAAGGACAAGTTTATCCTCATCTATCTTGATGAAATCACAGTTTATTCCAGTAGTCATGAAGAGCACCTGAAGCATCTAAAAAGAGTATTTATGAAATGCAGACAATTCAGGATTTCATTGAACCCCAAAAAGTCTCAATTTTCTCTCAAGAAGGGCAAGCTCCTAGGCCACATCGTTTCAGCAAAAGGTGTGAAAATTGATCCAGCTCGGGTGGAAGCAATTTAAAGGTTGTCCATACCAAGGTCAAAGAAGGATATCCAGTCTCTACTCGGTAACATAAATTTTGTCAGAAGATTTGTTCCAAATTTTGCTGAGTTAGTGAAACACATAACTTCTATTCTAAAAAAGGGATCCAAGATAAAGTGGATAGACAATGCAAGAAGTTCATTTTAGGATATCAAACAGGCTATCATGGAATCCCCCACTCTAATAAGTCTGGATTACACCAAGGACTTCTATATTTTTTCCTTTGCTTCCTATGACATGGTGGCAACAATCTTGTTACAAAAAGATGATGAAAATCTTGATCACCCAATGGCCTTTTTCAGAAAAACACTCAGAGATGCTGTACTAAGGTATGATCCTATAGAAAAACAAACTTATGCTCTCATTAAGTCATTAAAATATTTTAGAATTTATACCCTCCATGCAAAGGTTATCGCCTATGTTCCTTCATCCTCTGTGAAGAATGTCTTGACTCAGCCTGATATTGATGAAAAGAGAGCTAAATGGATTGCAAAGCTAATCGAGTTTGACATAGAAGTGAATCCCACTAAGTTGGTAAAAGGCCAAGGCCTTACCAAGCTTTTGACGGAAGAAAACTGTTATCTTTTGGACATAAATTTCATTGGGGAAATTTCAACAAGTTTTCAGATAGAGGTAGCAGCGGAAGGACAACATAACAACCAGCAGGTGGCCGAGCATTTGTTTTCATGTGAGTGGTATTCAAGTATTATTCATTTTTTACAGAAGTTGGAAGTTCCTCCTGAACTTAGCATTACTCAAGCCTGAGCCCTTAAGCTCAAAGCAATTAAATTTTGCATTTATAATAATCTTTTGTATTGGAAAGATCCTGCTGGTTTACTACTAAGATGTTTAGACAAAGAAGAGTTGGTTGAATTCATACATTAGTTTCATTCAAGTATTTGTGGAGGCCATCATTACTGGAAGACCACAAATCATAAGATTTTAAGGGCTGGGTATTATTGGCCTTTTCTTTTTTCAGATGTGTGCGCCTTTGTGAAATCTTGTGATAAATGTCAAAGAATCATAGGAAAACAACAACTAAAATCTTTTCTCTTGAGGCCTATTTGTTGGAAGATTGGTTGTTGTCATTGATGTCAACCCTAGTCATGGGTTTTGGACCACAAGATTGATAAAGGTATTTGGACATGAAGGACAACGCACATGCATACACAACACCCATGAATGGATATTATACATCATGTTGTTTCCAGTGGTATGTGGCACGTCAGGTGGATCCTCATGGTTGAGGAGAAATGATTTTTTGGTGAATTGAAGAAGGAAGTACATTTAGGCCCTGAAGATAATTAAAGAAAAGAATTACAAAATAAGAAAGTGTCAAGTCGGCCCTAATGTTAAAATGAAGTGACATAAATGGTATAAATAAACATCATTATACATTCATTTTGATACAAGTTGAATTCCAGAGGAAAGAAGAAGTAAAGAAGGCCGGATTTCAAGGGAGGATGAAGTATTTTGGTGATGTGTTCTAAGGTATGTTATTTTCAGGTCATCTTACCATTTTTCCTATAACTTTTTTTTATAGAAATATTCAGATGGTTAAATCACTATGGTATTGATAAGACATATCAAGGTACCTCTGGTAAAAATTTCAGCTCTTGATTCTCTATAATTATAGAGATACACTCTATGGAAGATAGGGTTTGTGACCAGTCCTGAAGCTAGTCAATAAATAGGTGTTCCGAGTAAAATAGTCATAACTTCTTCATAGAGACTCCAAATGATGTGGGACAGATTTCATTAGAAAGAGTATGGACTATATTTTCTTGTGTGTGAGTGTTAGAATCGGATGCTAAATAGTGAGCGTGGGGCATTCTGTACACGTTCGGTCTCCTGAATAGACCAGAATTGAATAAAGTCTACCATTCTTTCTATAACTTCTTTTTGGGGAGGATTCAAGGAGTGAAACTTGGAGGAGTTTCAAAGAATACATTGAGTAATATTATCTATAGGATAAGAGTACTCCAAGAATTGAAGAATTTTATAAATTGAATAAGTCTCAGGAAGCATTATCAGGTTCTATGTGATGATTGGTTGATGGTGATGATTTAATGTAAAGTTTTATTATCTCTCATATGCTCTTGGGTGGAAGGAAGCGGAAAGGATGGAGAGTTCAACTCTCTCTTGATATTGGAGGATTGTATCTTCCTCTTGGAGGTTTATCCCTCCCTTTACATTTGGAAGTTGTAGCTACCTTTGAAATTCATTACTTCCCTTGAACAATAACTATTGATTATTTCTCATATATTGTGCATGGTGTATTATGGTGTATTGGTGTAACTCTTATACTATTGTTCATTTCTCATTGGATATAGTTGAATGGTTTAAGTATAAGTTAAAAAAGGTTTTAAATTGTACTTGATACTGATTCACCCCCCTCTCAGTATCAACAATTGGTATAAGAGTGGGTTACCTTCAGTATAGTTTAACCATTGGAAGGAAG
>JASDQU010435771.1:37880-48828 GCA_032191745.1 Picea mariana
GAATTTTTCCAAAACAAAATGAGACCCCTCTCCAAGTCCCCTCCTCTCTTCCTTATCCTCCCCTCTCATTAAATTCCCCAACTACCTTACCCCCCTCATTAATTCCCCAACAACCTTATCCCTTCATTAATTACTTCACCTACCTTTTAATAATAAAATAATAAAAAGACTTATTTATTTTAATAAAAAAATTAAATTTAAATTAACAACTATGAAAATTAAATAATCAATTTGTGTTGTTACACGTTTCTTAATGTTTGCCAGTAGTTGATGATTTTCATGGTCTCTAACACCTACACAAGATGTGAGATATGCACTTCCTAAGTAGAAGTGAAAATCAATATATCATCCAATTGCATTATTACAAAAGAATCTATAAAGGGATGCAATACATTATTCACCAAACACATAAATGTAGACGTTTTATTACATAAACCAAAATGAATTACCAATCGTTCATATAAACCTTTCCTCATCTCGAAGGTAGTCTTCCATGTGTCTTCTTATTTTACTCTTACCAGGTGGTATCTCTATTTGAGATCTAGTTTGGTGAAGTACTTCACATGCTACAACTAATCTAGCAAGTCATCAATTGCAGACATATGGTATATTTTCTCGAGAGTGATCTTATTAAGAGCTCTATAGTCGATACACATTCTCCAAGTCCCATTCTTATTAGGATTTATGATGATAGGCGATCCACAATGTGAGGTACTTTTCCAAATTACTCCTTGTTCCAACAGTTGTTGCAACTGTTTCTTCACTTCATCCACTTCTAGTAAGGTTTTTTTGTGCAGTCCTATGTTTGGAAATGGTGGGAGTATCGAAAGTTGTATCTCATGATCCACTTCCCTCTTAGGTGGTAACCCTTTAGGATCATATAAAACTTATCTATATGCCTACAAAATCTCATCCAACTATTGTTTTTACTCTTTAGTACATCCTTCTAGAGATGTCTTTACTTTTACTGATTTATCTCCTTACTAATTATATCTTAAGAAGAGCAATGCAAAATTCATATTTGAGCTAATAAATTTCTTGGCTTGGTTATCACTTCCCTGAGAGATCTTGGATTTACCTTTGTGTTCATTGATGATGAAGGAGTTCCCATCCTTGATCAATAGATACTGGTTTCCTCTCCCCATGAAGATTGTACCCCTTGGGTACATGTAGGGGCTTCCAAAAAATTACACCACACACATCAAGCAGTACTACATCTACCTCCACTTCATTAATACATTTTTCACTTATAACAAATTGATCATACATTTCTTAATGACCCTGAGCTCTACATCCTTATTTACCCATCCCAATGGTTGTGGGAGAGCATGTGCATGAACTTCTAGTCCAAGCTCACTCATTGTATCCTCTACTATGAGGTTAGCCTATGAATCAAAATCAAACAGAGCATCCACCTTTGTATTCTTGACCTAGATCTTGATATGGAAGAATTTAGTCATCTCCTTCTCTTCTTTGGGATGGAGGCTACTTAGGTTACCACCTTTTGCATTGTAGTGCATAAAATATTTTCATCTACATATAAGTTGCTCTCTCCCTAGTTGCCTAAATCCATGTCTAGCATGTTCTTTTTCTTGGCCTCCTTTTTGTGGTTCTTTATATTCATCTCTAGATGCAACTTTCAACACTTATGTTTAGCAAGATTTTAATGGTTGCTTGGATCCTTGCACTGATGTGTAGTGGTTGTTGTCTTCTTTGTTATGTACATAAACAATAAATAATATTAACAATCAATAATATAAAAGTAGATAATAATTTAATTTAAAAACTATTACTAAAGACATGCCCCTTCATGTGAACGGACACTATAAAACCTATTTATTGGTTTCCGATTGTGATTGTAAAGGCATCTCATATCAATTATTAAATTATATTATTATATTCTCAAATGACTGATCACGTGAAATAGCTTTTATGTTCTATTTTGTATGAGAGCAAACATCAAGTTAAATTGTCATACAATCAATGATCAATAATTTTTATATGTCATGGATACAAGTATGGAGAATATCACTGCCATTTTAGACAAAATGAGGAATAAATTGATTAATATTATCAATACATCTATACATAAAACAATTGAAAAGAACAAATATGAAAAAAACATGGAACCTGAACTTGCTACAAAAATTGAGGAAAAAAAACATTGTCCCATGAAGAAAAAGGTGAGGGCGATGAAGAAGATCCTCCAACACAAAAAACATGCGATTGTTAATCTCTCCTCAACAACAACAATAAATTGGCATGAAAAATTAAACGTCGATTACGATCTGGTAGAGAAAAACACTGAGTGGCGTCTCCAACACAAAAGTAAATATGTTTTTCAATGGTGACTTTACTGATTCATTTAACATAGTGCCCACTTTACAAATGAAATGGCAAGAAAATCCCAGGAATGGAAAAGAGCGAGTGGCGCCTGCTTTACAAATGAAATGGGAAGAAAATTCCAGGAATGGAAAAGAACCAGTGGGATTATTAAGCCTACATTATTCTTGTTATATTAACAGTGTTATGCAATGCCTAACATATACTCCTCCTCTGGAAAAAAATTGCATTGTGAGAGGGCATTCTTTTAATTGTAAGTGTTATTGTAGAGGGACAATGAAAAATATGTGTGTCATTTGTTTGTTGGAACAACAGATTAAACATTTCTTTAGTCAGGTTTCCCTATGCCTTACGATATTACCAACAATTTAAAGCTCTTGGGACCGGATTTTAGTGATTATAAACACAAGATAAAATCACCTGCAATACCTGCTAACACCCTTCATCTCAGACCACTCAACTCCAAATCTTCACACCTCCCAGTGTTCTTGCCATCCATTTGAAGAGATTCCAGATGGATGTCGATGGTATGATAAACAATATAGAAAAATTCATTGATTTCGATAAATATGTGGACCTATCAAACTACTTGGACGACTCCTCCAAAGTTAAAGCTTGATACCAGTTGTATGCTACAATTGTTCATAATGGTGAATCACTCAACTATGGTCATTATGTTGTGAATTTCAAGGATGCAAACAACATATAATATGAGTGCAATGATGGGTTTGGCCAAACTAACCAGTCAGATCCAACACTCCAAATGTTCGAACATGCCCATGAGTCCTCTGATATTCCTTCATCTTATGGGCATCGTGAATTTTGGAAATATTGGAACTTTGATATACCACCATCTTTAGCTAAAGATGAAGAATTGTTCAAGGGTATAATTTGAATGAGTTCCTTGTACCTTCATACTAATGCTACCTCTCATCAATGGGATCTAGGAGCTACAGTGGATTTGTTGGATAATGCAATGGATGAGAGAGAAAATGGAGCCACATTTGTTGAAACTGACAAAATAACTAACCCACATTATAACAGTCCAACATTACTAATTTAAGACAATGGAGGAGGAATGGATCTAGACTGCCTGAGGCGATGTGTCTATTTTGGTTGCTTCTTGAAAAAGTCTACACATGGGAAATATGTAAATGGGTTCAAGACAGGTACAATACGATTAGGAGTCGATGTTATCATTTTCACTGCTTCCAACCGAAACAATGTTGCAACTCAAAGTATTGGTCTTGTTTCAACTACATTCATGAGGGAGATGGGTTCTAACCAATATATCTTCCAGATGGTTGATTATGAAATCTTCCTTACTCAACGGAAGAAGAATTACTAAAACAATTTGATGATGTGAAACCCCATGGGTCAAATATCATCATTCTCGTGGTGTCTTGAAGATGGACAAACCGAGCTTGACTTCGAGTCAAATATGGAGGATATTTTATTGAGAAGTGTATCTTAAATTAATCAGACAAATATGGAACAACTTCTTGCAAATCACATAGCAATGCACCTTCGCTACTCCTTATGTGCATATTCATCTATTTTGCATCAAATATTGCAAAGCAGTTTTAAAATCATTTTACGTGGAAAAGAAGTACAACATTATAGTATTAGTGATGACCTGAAATTCACTGAACTGGATTTGTACAAGCCACAATTTTTTTTTCTCACCTAGTTATTGTGGTATTATACTAGTATCAACAGTAGGAACACATAAAGAACAAGGGATTAGTTTTACCTAGAATGAATAACATATAAACTCAATTGACACCAACATCCCAAAAGTGAGAAACCAATTAGAGAGAAATCATTATACAATTGAAATAATCAAAGATAACTTAACAATTGCATAGAATAGTATGATGCAACAAGCAAACCAACACAGAACAGAGAGAGTTTGAAGTTGGAGACTCGGTATTTGTCATACTCCAATCTTACAAACAATCACCTCTTAAAAAAGGAGAGAAAAATAAGTTGGCCCCCAAATTCTACAGACCATTCCAGGTTAGCAAGAAGATTAGTCAAGTAGCATATAGATTAGACTTACCTGATAAGAGTCATATCCAGAATGATTTTCATGTGTCCCATATTAAGAAGGTGTTGGGACAAGGTCAATCAACACACACAATACTCGTATGTTGGATGACGAAGGAAGAGTAATTTTTGTAGCCAGAATCTATCATCGTTACTAGAGAGAAGAAGCTACGTGAAATGACACTAGTAAACCTATTTATTGGTTTATGATTGTAAATGTAAAGGCATATCATATCAATTATTAAATTATATTATTATATTCTCAAACTACCAAGCACATGAAATAGATTTTATGTTATATTCTTGTCCTTTCCTTTCTACTTCTTCTTTCCCTCCTTGGGAGTGCCTTGGTGGTATTTTTATTTGGAGCCATTTGTTTGTCCTTTCTTCTTGTCCATATCCAAACATTGTATTTGCACATAAGCCTCATCAATATTCCTAGGGTTAAAGAGCATCACATACCTCCTTAAATGGATATGGAGACCACCCAGATACTTGAGCAGTACATCCAAGTTCTTGGGAGATATTCCGAACATAATGATTTGTTTTTGGAACTCAATGGTGTAATCTTGTACACTCTACCCTTGCTTCTGATGAAAATAACACCAACAGATCCATTGGTCCTCTTTATACCGAGTGGAGTAAAATTTGAATTTAATAATGGTTTTAAATACCCCCCACTTATCTGAGGGGGATCACCCTCCATCCTAAGTGTCTATGTGTGCCTTTCTCGCCGATTTTTGGAATGGACCTCTAACTTCAGTAGGGAAAATGTTATATTTTCCCCTTATCCTATGTTATGGGCACTGAAATAGACTTCTGATTGTTGCAACAACTTAACAACATAATTATCACCATGATAGGGGTTGATATCCACTTCCACTTCCACTTTGAATACATATTGGGAATAGTTGATGCTAGAACTTGGTCTCTCTTTATGTAACTCTTTTTTTGGTTCCTTTTCAATTTTATTGTTTATCTCTATATTTCTTGTATGATCTAGCTTTTGAGTTAGAGCTACCAAACTCCCCTGAAGGCCCCAACTTTCTCTCTAGGGCTAGCATGAGTATTTACATGTTGTGAGAGATGTCAAAGACTTGTGCTTCCACCTTTGAAAACCTCACATTCGATTCATCCCTTGGATTATTATTGTACTCATCCTCCATGGCTAGGATTTTGAGACTTATTTCTTTAAGCCGATTTCTAGATCCTGCAATTTCACACAAAAACCTCAAAGAAACTGTGTTTTGATACCAATATGACATGTAAACCACCACAAATATTCCACTCTAATTGTTCGTTACAAAAAAACTTAGAAGTTTATGCAAAATGTTTATTATGCAGTGTTTACTTAAGATTAAAGTTTAACATTACAAGCTTATTGCTCAAATTACTGAAATAAGCCAAGAATGAAATAAAAGAAGCTAAAACAAATAGCATACCATCCATTTAGTGAACACAAGATGTACCCTAGGAAACCCAATATGGGAAAACCAAACCAAAAAGTGAGGACTATGTCTTTCTCTTTTTTCCATAGATATGAGATGCAAATATGAAGAAAGATGAACTCACTATAGAATTTTCATGGACAATGTGGCTTGTATGTATACTACAAGGTCTTCTACTTCCTTTTTTACATTCACAATATCCTACTCATTTGCTCTACTCAACCATGGAACAATAAATCAATACAAGAATTGAACCCCTTCCTTTCCTAGTGGCCCAATGTTTAACATGTCATGTTAGTCGTATAGAGTTAGGCTTAGGAATTTTGCATACCTCAACTCCTAATTAGTATTAGGGGTTTGGACATTATAGAGTATTCTTGAAATTACACACATGACTAGCTCCCCATGTGTGAATAGTGGGACTTGATGTGGCATCCACTTGGTTCCATGGTGGTTAAAAGCATAGGTCAACTTGTCGGAAGCACAACTTCCTTATACGAATTCTGATTGAGGTGTTCTTTGCGTTTTTGGAAACATATAAATGTGTAGAATAACATCGAAAGGTTGTAACTATGCTTGCAAAAGTTGACCCCAAAGACAATAATTTAATGCCCCAAATATATTTTGAAAGTTTAAGGACCCCAAATTTATTTTGAATAAAAGTGTTCTGTAATGCCTAACATATACTCCTCTAGAAAATTATTGCACTGTGAGAGGGAATTCTTTTAATTCTAAGTGTTATGGTAGAGGGACAATGAAAAATATGTTTGTCATTTGTTTGTTGGAAGAACAGATTAAAAAAATTCTTCAGTGAGGTTGCCCACGAAGAGATATGCCTTACGATATTACCAACAATTTAAAGCTCTTGGGACCAGATTTTAGCCCCCAACAACAATAAGATGCCCAATACTTTTATATGTGTTTAATCAACGCCTGTAACTGAAATGACGATATCATGAAATACATATTCATTGATTTCAATGGCATGATAAACAAGATCGAAAAATTCATTAATTTCGATGAATATGTGGACCTATCAAACTACTTGGACGACTCCTCCAAAGTTAAGGCTCGATACCAGTTGTATGCTACAATTGTTCATAATGATGAATCACTCGACTATGGTCATTATGTTGTAAAT
Source organism: Picea mariana (assembly GCA_032191745.1). Taxonomy (NCBI): domain Eukaryota; kingdom Viridiplantae; phylum Streptophyta; class Pinopsida; order Pinales; family Pinaceae; genus Picea; species Picea mariana. The sequence goes on from JASDQU010435771.1 coordinate 44,862, forward strand.
TTCAAGGATGCAAACAACATATAATATGAGCGCAATGATGGGCTTGGCCAAAATAACCAGTCAGATCCAACACTCCAAATGGTTGAACATGCCCATGAGTCCTCTGATATTCCTTCATCCTTTGGGCATCGTGAATTTTGGAAATATTGGAACTTTGATATACCACCATCTTCAAATAAAGATGAAGAATTGTTGAAGGATATAATTTGAATGAGTTCCTCATACCTTCATGCTAATGCTACCTCTCATCAATGGGCTCTAGGAGCTACAATGGAGTTGTTGGATAATGCAATGGATGAGAGAGAAAATGGAGCCACATTTGTTGAAACTGACAAAACAAATAACCCACATGATAACAATCCAACATTACTAATTTAAGACAATGGAGGGGGAATGGATCTAGACTGCCTGAGGCGATGTGTCTCTTTTGGTTGCTCCTCGAAAAAGTCTACACATGGGAAATATGGAAATGGGTTCAAGACGGGTACAATACAATTAGAAGCTGATGTTATCATTTTCACTGCTTCCAACCGAAACAATGTTGCAACTCAAAGTATTGGTCTTGTTTCAACTACATTCATGAGAGAGATGGGTTCTAACCAGTATATCTTCCTGATGGTGGATTATGAAATCTTAGAAGGAGAAACCAAAAGGTTGTTTCGTGAAAATGAGGATTTGGAAAATAAAATTTTGGCTCTCCTAGAATGGTTTCCTTACTCAACCAAAGAAGAATTACTAAAACAATTTGATGATGTGAAATCCCATGGGTCAAATATCATCATTTGCAACTTGTGGTGTCATGAAGATGGACAAATCCAGCTTGACTTCGAGTCAAATATGGAGGATATTTTATGGAGAGGTGTATCTTAAATTAATCAGACAAATATGGAACAACTCCTTGCAAATCACATAGCAATGCGTCTTCGCTACTCCTTATGTGCATATTCATCTATTTTGTATCAAAGATTGCAAAGCAATTTTAAAATCATTTTACGTAGAAAATAAGTACAACATTATAGTATTAGTGATGACCTGAAATTCATTGAATTGGATTTGTACAAGCCACAATTTTTTGTCTCGCCCAATTATAGTGGTGTTATACTAGTATCAACAGTAGGAACATATGAAGAACAAGGGATTAGTTTTACCTAGAATGAATAAAATATAAACTCAATTGACACCAACATCCCAAAAGTGAGAAACCAATTAGAGAGAAATCATTATATAATTGAAATACTCAAAGATAACTTAACAATTGCATAGAATCGTATTAGGCAACAAGCAAACCAACACAGAACATAGAGAGTTTGAAGTTGGAGACTTGGTATTTGTCATACTCCAATCTTACAAACAATTACCTCTTAAAGAAGGAGAGAAAAATAAGTTGGCCCCCAAATTCTATAGACCATACCAGGTTAGCAAGAAGATCAGTCAAGTAGCATATAGATTATACTTACCTGATAAGAGTCGTATCCACAATGCTTTTCATGTGTCCCGTCTCAAGAAGGTGTTGGGACAAGGTCAATCAACACATACGATACTCCCTATGTTGGATGACGAAGGAAGAGTAATTTTTGTAGCTAGAATCTATCATCGTTACTAGAGAGAAGAAGCTATGTTCTTGAATAATCAAGGAATATTTTATTAAGTGGAAGAATCTTCCAGAAGAGGATGCATCTTGGGAGATAGAAATATTTCATCAGCAATATCCTACATTGTCCTTGCTTTGAGGACAAAGCATTTTTTAAAAGATGGTGGCAATGTTATGTACATGAACAATAAATAATATTATGTACAAATATTATTAACAATCAATAACATAAAAGTAGATAATATTTTAATTTAGAAACTATTACTAAATATGTGTCACTTCATGTGAAACGACACTAGTACACCTATTTATTGGTTTCCGATTGTAATTGTAAAGGCATATCATGTCAATTATTAAATTATATTATTATATTCTCAAATTTATAATCACATGAAATGGATTTTATGTTCTATTCTTGTCCTTTCCTTTCTACTTCTTCTTTCCCTCCTTGGGAGTGTCTTGGTGGTATTTCTATTTGGAGCCATTTGTTTATCTTTTATTTGTGTCCATCTCCAAACATTGTGTTTGCACACAAGCCTCATCAATATTCCTAGGGTTAAAGAGAATCAAATGCCTCCTTAAATGGATATGCATACCACCTAGATACTTGAGAAGTACATCCAAGTTCTTGGGAGATATTCCCAACATAATGATTTGTTTTTGGAACTCAATGGTGTAATCTTGTACACTCTACCCTTGCTTCTGATGATACTAACACCAACAAATCCATTGGTCCTATTCATACACAATGGAGTAAAATTGGAATTTAATAATGGTTTTAAATACCCCCCCACTTATCTAGTGGGGGATCACCCTCCATCCTAAGTGTCTATGTGTGCCTTTATCATTGATTTTGGGCATGGACCTCTAACTTCAGTACGGAAAATTTTATATTTTTCCCTTCTCCTATGTTATGGGCACTGAAATAGACTTGTAGGTGTTGCAACAACTTAACAACATCATTCTCACCATGATTGGGTTTGTATCCACTTTCACTTCCACTTTGAATATACATTGGGAATAGGTGATGCTAGAACTTGGTCTCTCTTTATCTAGCTCTTTTTTTGGTTCCTTTTCAATTTTATTATTTATCTCTAGATTTCTAGTATGAGATCGCTTTTGATTTAGAGCTAYGAAACTCCCCTGAAGTCCCCAACTTTMTCTCTAGAGATAGCATGAGGATTTCCATGTTGTGAGAGRCATCAAATAATTTTGCTTCCAACTTTGAAAACCTCACATTCGAGTCATCCCTTGGATTGTTATTGTACTCATCCRMYATGGCTAGGATTTTGAGACTTATTTCTTTAAGCCAATTTCTGGATCCTACAATTTCCCACAAAAACCTCAAAGAAACTTAGTTTTGATACCAATATGACATGTAAACTACCACGAATATTCCACTCTAATTTTTYGTTACAACAAATCTTAGAAGCTTATGCAAAATCTTTATTATGCAGTGTTTACTTAATATTAAAGTTTAACATTACAAGCTTATTTCTCAAATTACTGAAATAAGCCAAGAATGAAATAAAAGAAGCTAAAACAAATACCATACCATCCATTTAGTGAACACAATATGTACCCCGGGAAACCCAATATGGGAAAACCAAACCAAAAAGTGAGGACTATGCCTTTCTCTTTTCTCCTTAGATATGAGATGCAAATATGAAGAAAGATGAACTCGCTATAGAATTTTCATGGACAATGTGGCTTGTATGTATACTACAAGGTCTTCTACTTTCTTTGTTATATTCACAATATCCTACTCATTTTCTCTACTCAACCATGGAACAATAAATCAATAGAAAAATTGAACCCCTTCCTTTCCTAGTGGCCCAATCTTTAACATGTCATGTTAGTCGTATAGAGCTAGGGTTAGTAATTTTGTACCTCAACTCCTAATTAGTATTATGGTTTTGAACATTATAGAGTATTCTTGAAAGTCCACACATGTGAATAGTGGGACTTGATGTGGCATCCACTTGGTACCATGGTTGCTAAAAGCATATGTCAACTTGTGGGCGACACAACTTCCTTATACGAATTCTGATTGTGTTCTTTGCGTTGTTGGAAAGATATAAATGTGTATAATAACATTTAAATGTTGTAACTATGCTTTCAAAATTTGACCCAAAAGACAAGCATTTAATGCCCCAAATAGATTTTGAAATTTCAAGGACCCCAAATCACCAAAATAGTTCATACCCCTTAAATAGCCCCCACAATCCAATATCTCCAATTTTTCCACTCAAAGTACCAAAATAGGTGACACATAATATAGTGATCCATTTTGGATCATATTCACTTGATCCCAAGTATCTTCCTATTAACATCGAACCTCACATATACTCCTATGCACAAAAGAGTGAGATTGAG
>JASDQU010435772.1:3347-23885 GCA_032191745.1 Picea mariana
ATGGCATCCTCACGCTCCTCATTTCACATCTATAGGACTATAATAGGTCCCTTGGAACTCACTCACTCTAATCCTTTTTCATTGAAGCTTCTTTCCTTTGGTGCTCTAATTTCTAAGTGTATTATTCATGTATTCATTCTTCAGTTGTAAGGATTTTTCTCTATACCACAGAGCTTCCTTGGGAACAAATTCAACTCACTATTCTTTTTGACACACCCTCATGAATCTAGCCACCATGCCATATGCATTCTTGAGTCACCTCTTCCTTGTTGCACTCACCCTTCCAAGCTTAGGAATTCCTTCTTTGCTACACAATCCTTTGGTGATCCATCTTTCCAAGGACTTCACATGCAAGGAGAGCACCAACTCATTGCTAGAGATCCACTAATGGCTTGCACTCTATGGAAATCATAGGGTTTCAGTGTCCTAACAATGACATTTCTTCTTGAGCTTCCTGAGGTTTTCAACTTCACTAACCATCATATGATCTATATCACACACATAAAGTCATCATGAGATGACATCATAACAATTTCATTTAGAAATTCAATTTTTTTCATAAGGAAATTCAAATTTCCCCAAGTATGAGATTCCATCTCATAATTTCTTGGCTCTTGCTGTAGCAAGCATCACTATTTTATTATGGCTTACACCATTTCCATACTTGAGACCACTTTTTCCTATAATACTCCCAGCTTGCATTCAACCAAAAAGATTGTCAGTATCTCATGCACAATATATTTTTATTGTGATATTTACATCATTATACAAAGTGATCTCAAAATTGTAATCACTTAACAATTCTATCACTTCAATCCACTAATCTTATTAACTGGAATGAACTATCATTCCACACACATGCATTTTTGGAAACCAAGCTTTTCCTTCTTCTAGCCATCATTATTTTCATTACTCTATTCCCTGATAGAGTTTTCATGTAGTCCATCCTAATGTGACTACTTTAACCCGCAACTCTTTCACTGAAATATCTAACAACTCCTGAAATATTCTCAACTTCATGAGTTATTAATAATTACCTCATTTCATTTGTTAGCATAATAATTTTTATGCAATATAATATATGCATGCATTGGTCAAAATGCATTCAATAATATCTTCAAGCATACACAACTCTATCTTAGCATGCACGAGTGCAAATCTACCACTTTCACACTTCCATGATTTATTCATGCACACCTATTCAATGAACCCTTGCATTTTCTTAAATGTTGCTCATGTTCCTCTTCTAACTTAGAGTAGATGAGTATATTATCTCGGAACACAATTACAAACTTGTCCAGGTACTCCCTAAACACTCCATTCATCAAACACATAAAGACTGTTGGGGCATTTGATAGTCCAAATGGCACTACCGTGAATTCATAATTCGCATATCTTGTCCTAAAGGTTGTCTTGTTGATGTATTCTTTCTTTATCGTTACTTGATGATAACCTGATCTCAAGTCAATATTGGAAAATATTCATGCACCTTTCAACTAATCAAACAAATCATCAACTCTCAACAAAGGATATGTGTTCTTTATGGTGACTTTATTTAGCTATCTAAAATTAATGCACAACCTTAAGGTTCCATATTTCTTCTTTTTAAAAATAACTAGGGCTCCCCAAGGTGATTGTTGGCACAGGGGCATACCCAGGGTTCAATGCTACAAAAATGCACCAACAGAACCCTAACTACCAGCCCTTTCGGTAGCACCTACGAAGCATATGAAGTCTCACCCAAGGTAGAGGCAGGGGTGGTTGCAGGACTCAAGTGTCTGCAAACTTAGCTGGGACACATATCTGTGATTATATTACTTAACAGAGCACTTAACATCAACATTTCATCAATATTCAACCAATAACTACTATGCATATAGAACAGAGCATCGCATCATTCACTCAGATATGATGTATTTAAGTACTTTATCAAAACAGGTAGGTCATATCTAGCAGATCAAGCACTAAGAAATATCATATAGATCAGATCTAACATTCTTACACATCATTAGCACAAAGCATAAGAAGATTTATCTATCTCTATCAAAGCACTCAACAAAAGAAGTTATGAACACATCAAGAAAAGCACAAAGCAGAACAACACAGTGTTTACGCGGTTCACCCCCACCTTGGGGCTACGTCCACCAACTCTTCTTCTTTATTGTCTTCAATCAATCTGTTACAAGCACAAAGCCTCAAAACCCTACTTCTCCTAGGACAGGAGATCTGCGTAGCTTGCTAGATCCTCCTTCCTCGGTAGATCTCAGCACACAACCTCTTACAATGACTTGCATTTAGCTCTACAAGTCCCACACAGTATGCACAGAGCTCTTACAATCCTTCAATCACATAGATCTTAGCACTTAGCCATTCATCTCTTTCTATATTTCCTAGACATCTATATATATTACAAAATATGCCTAAACATGGGTAAACCCATGGGCTGACATCCCATGCCCGTTACATAATCCACAAAACCCAAAAAGGACCCAAAAAAGGGCCCGAGATCCATGATCTCTGCTTTGTCTTGCGCTCCTCCTTCAACAGGCTGTCGAAGTCTCGAAATAGGTCAAACTTGACCATATTCCTCAAAAATTGGTCAAGGGCCAACATTCCCCCAACACTCACCTATGACTCATCCCGAGTCACACTGATGTAGGAAGTTATGCTTCAAACGCTTCGATCTTGGCTCGAACTGCTTTGACTTGCTGCTGTGCTACAAGCTCTTGTTCAACAAACTCTTGAATGACTGCATCATTCACAGGTCCTTCCAGGCTCTATTATACTGTGGTGCTAACCTGCTCCAGTTCTTCTCCTTGGCCTTCCACCTCTGTAAACAACTGATAGGCCTTATCTTGCACATGTTGGAGTTTCTGAGTTATCTCCATAAATCTGCTCTGGATAGTATGGACTTTCTGCTGGGCGGTTTGCTGCTCTTGAGATCTCTTCATTCTCTCCACAACTGTCAGGGCTTTCAACTGTGTCTATAGTGTTTCTGCGCGCTGCTTCACTTCCTGGAGCTACGAATCTAGTGCCTGCAATTCTAGGTTCTCGATAAATTTCTCATATGTCTGGGAACCACGATCAACAAATTTCTTGCATTCTAAGGTCAGGGCCTTTATCCTTTCAACTGCGCTCCTGAAAATTGCTTCTCTTTGGTCCTTTACCTCCTATGGGGTCTCAGACACAATGCGTAGTTCTAGGTATGCGATGCGTTGCTGCAGCTGTTGGATCACTTCTTCAAGTTGCGCTACTTGCTTCAGGATTTTATCCTTTTCCTTTACTTCTATGATAGTCACAGAGCGCAGTGCTCTATTGACCACTTCCTTTACTTCGAGTTGCTTGACAAGCAACTGGTCCTTTCCTTGCTACATCTGTGCCTTTTCTTCATCGAACTTTGCTTGGAGAGCACTCTTTTCCTATTCGAAAGCTCGACGTTGTTCTACAAGTACTCCCTGTACTTGTACCAAAGCTTGGGTGGTTTGCGCTGTTTCCTCTTGTGATTTTTGAAGGCGAGCTTCGACTGTATCAGCGAGCTGATGGATTTGGGATGGCTCAACTCCTGGTTCTGGTGTTCCAAATGACAGAGGTGCAGTGGGGACTGCGCAGATGGACTGTAGTGCCTGTTGCACTCCTTGGAGTTCGACCTCAATTCTAGTGTACATCTCCTCCTACTTAGCTTCTTGATTTTCTGCTATCTCCAGTGAAGCATCGTTCAAGGATTCTATGATGAAATTGAAATCATCAAAGGTAAGGATGGTTTGCATCTTAGTTATAGGGGATTTTGATCTCTTCTGGGAGGAAGGTTTCAGGGGGGAAACCTTCCTTTTCTTCGAGGGGTCCTCCTCATCTCTGGGCAGTGTTGCTTTGCCTCTCCTTTGTTCATATTCTATGCCATCTTTCTCTTCACCATCACCTCCTTGCACTGGTGACATGGAAGCAGTCTTCCCCGAGGCATTGCTTAAATCTTGTACTTCGTCAGTCTTCTTTGTATTGCTAGGTCCGGGTGTATCCTGCGCAACTTCTGGGATGTCGATGTCGGATATCTCCATAGGGTCGGCAGGAATGAGGAGGTCAGCATACCATTCCTTAGTAATCTCCTCTAATTCCTCCTTCATCGGCTTGTAATAGGACTGAAGTTGTTGCTTGTGCTCATCGGCTCATGCTGTGATATAAATGAAATGTCGATCAGCGCTGAACTTCATCCAAGGCCTGAATTGGTGTATAATGTTTGACGTTATGCGAGGCTCAGACTGTATGTCTATCTTCAGTTGATTGTAGTATGTATGGAACACGACATTTGAATGCCATTGCTTATTCATGTCACTTGAGTACCACAATGTACTGAAATTCGCGGCCAATGGTTCAAATGGATCGACGTCCATGAAGGTTGCACCTTTCGGCATCTCCCAAGCAATGAAAGCGATCAGGATCAATAGCCAACTGAAATGAAATTTGTACCCTTGATCCTGGGCTTCTCTGCAGTCGATTTCTAATTGGTTCACCAGGTACTTCGCCCAATTCATTTGTAGGCCCTCCGCGCACTTCCCTGCGAGGCCGACTACAAAACCAGTCACTTGAGTGGGTCGATTCTTGCAAACTAACTTTCCTTCGATCATCTGATAGGCGAGGCACACTGCACCATTCTGAATAGAGGATACCTTGTAGCCTCGCATTCCTTTCTCGACATCGTTGTAGGTATCCTTGATCCTTTGTGTGAGAGCGCAGTCCAGGGCTTTTCCAGGATAGAAGTCCCGTGGATCGGGTCCTTGCATACTCAAACCCATGATCTGATTGATCAAGGTTGGATCAACTGTGATATGATGGTTTAGCCACAAATATCTGCCATGGTAACATGAAAACAACAACTTGACACATGCATTCACCTCTTGGTGTATTTCGAAGTGGGGAATTTTCATGACGTTGAGTAGAGTGGACTATGCGCGGTTATGGGTCCATGCTTGGGGAATTACCTTTGAGTTTTTCCCTTTTGTTCTAGTCATATACTTATGTGGGGCTAACATGTTGTAGACTTTGCGATCACCGAGGTTGAAGTCACTAAACTTCAACGTTGCGATCTTATCTTGGTCTGCTCGCACTGCGCGTATCCCCTTCGAGAGGTACGCAATGACCAAGGCATACTCGAAACTTCTAGGTACACTGTCACGGTTTACAAAACCTCTTAAAGGTGGTATATAGGTGGGTAGGATAGTCGGGATTGGTTTAGCATTCGCTAAGTCATCCTTGTGCTTAGTTCGCTTCTCATCGGACGACCGGGATGATCCTGCTCCACGAGCAATGGATGGAGAGGCTGGCAGTCCTCTCGTGGATGATGCTTGTATACATGTAGACATTGACATGACTCTTTTAGTCACGAGGTCGATCAAAAATTCCTCGACAACTCTTTCTGCAGCACTCAACTCGTCCGACATACATGCTCGGGGGTAACAATCTCAGGTTCGGGGGGTAGCTTACACACATTAATGAGATAGAGAGAAAGAGCATGATGATCACTGTATAAACTCAACTTAGTATGCGGGCTCAAATTCTCATTTGGCAAAAGTGTTCTCGGTGTGTGGCGTGGTGGGATAAATAGGTAACTCGACAACGGGTCACTTGCAATGGGTATGACTTGTTATCTATTCGGAGCATTGATCTAACAGTTATAATGTCCCCAATGGCTATATTGATTCGTGAGCCTTCGTCATGGCGAAGTGCCATGTGTCGCTGTTCTAATATCCTAGCGAAGCTCCAATTTTGCAATTTTTCCTTCTACGAGGTTCCCTCTAGAGCCTTCAGCAACTTATCGATCTTGGCTGTCTTCTTACTTAACTTTCTAGCCTTCTTCCCAGTGAGCTTCATCTCGGTATTCTTTTTTCCATTCTGATTCTTGTCTTCTTTTGACATAGTCACTTCACGCTGCTGGGATTCTTCCCTAGGGTTCCAAGATAATACTTCTTCTTTGTCTGGGATAGGTACTTCAATCTTCTGTGGATCCTCTAGTGTTATTGCAACTTCAACATCTGGGTCTCTAGTGCTAAATAGCTTTGATTTGTTCTCCTATCCTTGAATCAAGTGTGAGATCGTTCTAGTCATGAAATATTTTAATTCTAGCTTCTTCAGTTCCAAAAATTCTTCTTCTTCCTTTCATCTAGCTTGATCTCTATCAATCCATGGTTTCCCTAGTAACATGGTAAATGGGGCGCTGTTCTCAGTAAATTTGATAATCTCAAAATATTCTTTTGTCAAAGTTCCATTAACAGTCATAGGTATCTGAGCGAGCCTTCCACATAGGTTTATCATCTTTCCTATGAATAACCCTATTCCTCCTAATGAAGGGATCATAGTAGGCTTCCCTATAGCTTCCCAAGTTTTCTCTGTCATGATATTCACCTGTTTTTCCTTATCTAGAACACAGTCAATGTTGAAGTCTCCTATTCTTGCTTCAAGGCATTATTTTTCTTTGAAGATTTGTAATAATCTGACATGTCGGTGGTGATTCAGAGTTTCATTTATTTGTAGCAATACTCTCTTTGATTATTTCTGTGGTTCTGCTACTTCTGGATCTACCTTAGGGTTTTCTTTATTCAGGTTCATTCCTTCCATCTTAGCAATCATTCTAGGGCAATCCAACACTTCATGGTCCATATCTTTACAACAAAGACAACTAGGTATTTTCCCAGGGCATTCCTTAGAAATATGTCCAGGTTTTCTGCAATTGTGACAAAGAGTTAATCCTCTCTTTCTCTTAAATGATCCCCAGCCTTTCCTCTACTGCGTACTAGGATCATGGTATCTAACCCACAAAAAATTCCTTCTAGGATCCTGCATACACTTATTAGTCCAAACATTCCTTCTATGCACATGTATAACATATTTTTCACTGTTCATATCAGATCTATTCATATCAAATCTTCTTTCATCTATTAATACCCTAGTTTTCAAGCTAGGATATAATCTATCAAACATACCTGGATTCATACTTTTGAAACAAAAATTTCCACTAATCTTACTTCTACAAAGCACAAAGATTTCAGATCTATAACTTTTCACTATTCTTACCTTTATCAGAGCACATAGTTTATAGATCTTACCTCTTTTCTTCAGATCAAACTTCTTTTCCTTAGCATAGATCTTGTCAGACTAAGTAGAGTACTGCGCACTAGAGCAATAGATCTACGCATAGAGCTTTCACAATTTTAGGTTGGATTTTTGCACAAAGCTTCTTCTTTCTCAGTTCCCAACAATCACAGTTTCAGGTCCCAGAAACAAAACCATTTGTTGGCACAGGGGTAGACCCAGGGTTCAACGCTACAACAATGCACCAACAAAACCCTAACTACCAACCGTTTTGACAACACCTGTGAAGAAAATGAAGTCTCACCCGAGGTAGAGGCAGGGGTGCTTGCAGGACTCAAGTGTCTACAACCTTAGTTGGGACACAGATCTGTGATTATATTAATTAACAGAGCACTTAGCATCAACAATTCATCAATATTCAACCAATAACTACTGCGCAGATAGAATAGAGCATCGCATCATTCACTCAGATCTGATGTATTTAAGTACTTGATCAAAATAGGCAGGTCATATATAGCAGATCAAGCACTAATAAATCTCATATGGATTAGATCTAACATTCTTACACATCATTAGGACAAAGCATAAGCATATTTATCTATCTCTATCAAAGCACTCAACAAAATAAGTTATGAACACATCAAGACAAGCACAAAGCAAAACAACACAATGTTTATGTGGTTCACCCCCACCCTAGGGCTATGTCCACCAACACTTCTTTATTGTCTTCAATCAATCGGTTACAAGCATAGAGCCTCAAAACCCTACTTTGCCTAGGGCAGGAGATCTGCACAGCTCGCTAGATTCTCCTTCCCCGATAGATCTCAACACATAGTCTTCCATAGCCTCTTACAATGACTTGCATTCAGCTCTGCAAGTCCCACACAGTATGCACAGAGCTCTTACAATCCTTCAATCACATAGATCTGAGCACTTAGCCATTCGTCTCTTTCTATATTGCCCAAACATCTATATATATTACAAAATATGCCTAAACATGGGTAAACCCATGGGCCGACATCCCATGCCCGTTACATAATCCCAAAAACCCAAAAAGGACCCAAAAAGGGCCCGGGATCCATGATCTCTGCTTCATCTTGTGCTCCTCCTTCGATAGGCTGTCAAAGTCCCGAAATAGGTCAAACTTGACCAGATTCCTCAAAACTTGGTAAAGGGCCAACAGTGACACACTTGGGCGTATATACCCCTTATTTAACAACTCCTCAAGTTGCATTTGCAACTCCTTCAATTATGGTGTGGCCATTCTATAAGGTGTCTTGGACACTAGGAAAACATCTGACACTAAATCAATAGAGAAATGAATGTCTCTCTTTGGTGGCAATCCCGATATTTCTCTAAAAACATCCTCAAAATCCTTTAAGACTGAATTGTCTTCAATTATTACCACTTTGTCTTTGGTTTTCTCTTCCATATGGGCTGCAAAAATCTAACATCCCTTCTTGAAACTCTTCTTCGACTGCATAACTGAAATATCTCTAATAGCTATGGCTCTCGGAATTCCTTGAATCTTTCCTTGCTTCCATTCCTCATCAAGACATGTGATTGCCTTTTTGTAACAATCTAGGACAACATGGTGCTTTTCCAACCAATCCATGTCAATTAGAAAATCATATGAACCCAATGGTTTGATGTTTACATCCACCTTTTTTTTGAGTCCATTCATGTCTATTTGACAGTCTTTGACCAACTCATTGATATTTCTCTTAGCTCTTGTGGCTAATTGAACTAAGCAAGATTTATTATGCTTTCTTCTTTGCAACTGAAATCTTTCAACAATGTTATCATTTATGTAACTATGAATAGCTCCAGAATCAATCAAAATTACTATGGGATCATTATTGTTCTTACCTTCCACCTCAATCATGGGGGATTGATATTTAGCTTGATTGTTGTCCAAGGCTGCATACGTCCTTGGCATGCTTCCTCCCGTGTATTCCACTATTTCAACCTCTTGAATGTTGTGGAAAATCCTCATTCTTCTTCCTTTGTGAGGGAAATCCCTATATAAATGATTTCCATCACATCCCCAACATTGTATCGTTTGTTTCCTTGGCCTCTTTCCAAATGAATTTGCATTCTTGTGCACATTTTTGGCTACTTGACCTTGTTTATTTCCTTGGGGGTTATTCTTGAAAGACACCATATGACCAACGTTCTTCCTTGGGTGTGCACCACACTTTCTCTAATCTGTCAACGCGATCGTCGGCCATCGAACCATTCCCTTGACAACTGATTTGCATACAACTCTAAACCGATCGATTCAACTATCGGTCATTGGATAACTTCGTTGATGAATGAAGCTCCTCACTGATTCTTCTGATGCCTGACCATCATCCCATCAACGATCCCCGATGACTGTAAAAAACACTTCCCCAAATCAGCTGGCCTGACCAACAACCATTGATGTGGCATGACACATGGGTGTTGACATGGCATGAAACATCATCTTGAGGTGTCAAATTGGGTGACGTGGCATGAAACATGGATGTTGACATGGTACGACACCTGGATGATGAAATTATCATCCTCTTTCCCCCCTTTGGCCATTGACCATTTCTCTTGGAGGACACGAACACCTCACCTGATCGGCTGACGCACGACCATCAGTGCGTCGGTGATCAACGGATTCTTTTTCTTGATTCAAAACACTTCACCGAATTCGGTTGACCTCCAACCACCGACCCATCGACCATCGACAAATTTTGTTGGTGATTGAAAATACTTTGCAGGATTTTCTGACCCTCATCCTTTGACCATCGATGGTCAGAGATGTCATTTGGCTGAACCAACACTTCACCATTTTAGCCGAACTGACCATTGGTTGTCAACGATTTCTCTTGGTGAACTTTATCACTTAGAAAATTTTTGAATTTTCTCTAATTGATCTAGGTCATCGATCTATCATCAAGGATAATCTTGGTCGTTGATTGTATCAACTTCTCCTAACTCTACCGACACCCATCCATCGGACATCAACCATCGAAATGTTCTCTTGGATAATTTCCAACACTTCCCCAAACTCATCGATCTAGCCATTGTACATTGAAATATTCCATTGCTGAGCCTCACACTAAAAAAATTGACAAAAATCCAAGTGAATCCAGATCGTCGATATCATCTGTTTCACAACCCCCAAAATGAATCCTAGGCGTTGATTTGCTCAACCTTCCAAAGGACCGATACCATATGAATTCTTGAATTTATCATAACGAATCTTGTTCATTGATCTCGAGATCAAAAGAGATCTCGGTCGTTGGTTCACCAAACTTCCTGTAACTCTACAGGTGGCCATTAAAACTATAATTTCGAAGATTCCAAGTTGAATTTCGATCTACAAATTTACCGCTCTACTCCATTAATCTTCTTAAACAATCTGAAATCATTCACACTTGGATTTTTCCTACGGATTTGGGGATTTCTATCTGATTCTCCGCTTTTTCCCAAATATGTCATAGACAAAATATGCAACAACAAATTTTAGCAATTCACTATGGTTCGAGCCCATCTAAGCCCAGTGTTTGAAACAAATGCTTTGATACCATAATGTAACATCCCCCAACCCATCCAAGGGACATTATGGTGCAAAATACTCATAAAAATATTTTTTTATAACTAACTAAATAATTCTTTTAGAGTTAAGTCATTTCTTGTAGCTTACATCTACGAATTTGATCCAGATTTAATTGCTAATTGTTACCATTATTTGTAGGCATCTACAACATGCTAAAATAGATATGAATGTAGATTAATAATTCACACAACAACAAATAAATGATTTCCAAACACATAGAGGTCATGCACAACAAATAAAATCACTAAATAACACAACAACAAGATGAAACACTTATATTTTAACAATCGTTCTGCAACCATCTGCTTGGGACAAACGTTCCACCCAACCATACACTAACTATTCTGAATATCAAAAACCATTCACCCCTGATCTGAGGCTAGTAACCCACAAAAGAGGGTGGTCTCTCACTATCCACTCATAGATAAAAAAACTCACAACCCACTGATATCTTCCTACAACTATCTTGATTTTTCACCAACTCTCTTCCTCTTGACCTGCCCAACATAAGGAACATACCCCTTCACTGATCTCAGTCTCTCGGGCGTCCCATTCATTTATCAGGGTATCTCTAGTGCATGTAGCTAGAAATCTCTCAGATGGGAACTCAAGGAACTTTCTTCTAGGAAAACTACCAACAAACCAACAAAAAAAACCTATTGTTTTACTGCAACTCACACATGAGTTCACTCTTTAGGCATAAAAACCTATCTCTTTAGTTTCCAACTCCAAGGACGCTCCAATATGCTCCATCTTGCTCTAAATTTCACCCTCCATGGATACACCAGATCCAAGCTCTCTTTCTTCATCTCTACTTGTTGGGTTGTTATATTATTTGGAGTGAAAGTCTAGTCAAGGTGAATCGACTGATGGTCGAAGTCGAGGTGGATCGACAGTAAGTTGAAGTCGAGGTGGATCGACAACAGGTCAAAGTCGAGGTTGATAGATAGAAAGTCGGAGGTCGAGGAAGTTGACCGGGTAAAGTTGAAGTCAAATATATCGATGACAAGTCAACTGACAAGAGGTCGAAGTGTGAATGTGAGACGACCAACTAGAGACCGAGTGAAGGCCAACTGGTAAACCCAACTTGGAGTTGACTGTAATAGAATCCCAAGATTTGTGGGATTTGTAGCCAATGATATGCATAGATCTGTAATCGTTTTTGGGTGCCAATATTTAGGATTTTTCTTGTTGTAAATCTTATAAATAGGCATGTTGTAAGTTTATAAAGGCTATTGTTGTAAGGTAATCGTAGAATGAAATTTTGTAGGTTAATGCATGTGTAAGTGTAGGTTGTTGGTCATGCTTATGTAAGCCGAATTGTCTACATGATTGTTCTTTCCTATGCAAGAGGGTATGATGTCGATTGTGTCTTAGGTGTGGACCAAGATTAGACATGTCACATTTTATTTTGATTGAATAAGACAACAAGAGAGCATAACACTCAAAGGAATGTTGGTTTTGCTGGTTAAGGGTTTCCAGGGTAAAATATCAGTGTACTGTGTGATTGCTTGTGTCATTTGTGTTCTTGATTAAATTATTCTTCTCTTCTGCTAGGATTAGATGTTGAAGTGTCTTTCATTTCCTGACATGTGGTATCAGAGTTTAGGTCTCCCTTGACAAGTGATTTATCAGAGCAGTGTTATGCTTTGGCGAGTATATCAGATCTTGATTTTCAAATCTTGAATCTGAGAACTAAACCCTAGGTACAATAAGAGTCATAAGTCATAAATTGTGTTAAATATCGTGGTAAAGAATGGAGAGCAGTTAAAGAATAGAGATAGAAAGATTCAATGGCCAAAATTTTGAGCTTTGCAAGATTAAAATGGAAGATCTTCTCGTAGATCGAGAACAATGGACAATGGTCTTTCCAGGTAACTAGCTGACAGGCATGTTGACGAAAGAATGGGAAAAAATCAAAAGAAGAGAAATAAGTATGATTATGATTTATATTGCATATTTGGTGCTGCTGAATGTCTCAGGTGAATATTCGACCAAGAAACTGTGGGACAAGCTGGGAAGCTTATACCAGTCGAAATCTCTGGTAAATAAGTTGTTTCTCAAAATAAACTGTATATTATGAGGATGTGTGATGGCAGTTCGGTAACTGAGCATTTAAATGTGTTTAATACCATGTTAAGCTGATTATCATCTATGGATATTAATATCACTGATGAGGAGAAGTGTATTAGCCTATTGTGTTCTTTGTCAGACTCATGGGATAACTTAGTCATGGCTATTGGGAGTAATACAACCACACTAGTGCTATCGGAAGTGGTTGATTCTATGTTGTCTGAATAAATGAGAAGGAAGAACATGGAAGGATCGAATAAAAATACTCTAGTAGTGAGAGGTCGACTAATAGACAGAGATAAAGGAATATTATCCGATAGAAGTTCTAAATCGAAGGGTAGATCTAAATCCCCGATTCAATCGATGCGAAGATGTTGGAAATGCGGTAAAGATGGTAATTTTAAAAGGACTAAAATTCAAAGAAAAATAAATTTAATGCTGAATCCAATGAGAATCAATCGACTGAGAGAAAGATGACCTTAGATAAGGGAGGTGATGTGTACCTAGCGTCGAACAATACATAGTTGGATCAAGATGTTTGGTTAATCGACTCAGGAGAATCCTATCATATGAAAACACATAAAGAATGGTTCTGTGAATATGAACGATATGATGGGGGTGATGTGTTCTTGGGGGACGAATCGACAACTAGAATTTTTGGACGGGGAAGAGTCTGACTGACATTGTAGGATGGGTGGAAAAGAACCCTTCCAGTTGTGAATTACATTTCAAGTTTTGTAAGAAACCTGATATATGTCAACAAGATGAGTGATGAAAATGTGCATACTTTGTTTCAGAAGTATTCGTGCAGGATGGTCAAAGGTGCAATGATCTTAATGAAAGGAGTTCAGATTGGTACCTTGTACAAGCTATTAGGGAATGTCAACTCGACTAGATGAAATAACATCATTTCTCCTGAAATCGACTCGACTAGATGAAATAACATTGTTTCTCTTGAAATAGAATGGAATACGAATCAACTCGACTCGATGTTGACATAACTAGAATCAACTTGAGTTAAGTCGGTTCAAATCGAATCGACAAGACATGATGAAATTGACCTGACCAGACTATGGCACAAGAGGATGGAATCCATTGGAGAAAAAGGACTCTGAGCTATGCAAAGAAAATTTATGGTAGAAGGTTTTCCTAAATGTGGTTTACAAGTCATATATGGGAAACAAAGTTGGGAGAGGTTCCCATCTAGAGTGACAAGGGAAAATGGGATTCTTGAACTGGTGCATAGTGATGTGTTTGGCCTGGTTATAGTGCCTTCACTTGGTGGATCCATGTATTATTTCTCCTTCATAGATGATTTTTCTAGGAAGACACAAATATATTTCCTAAGAATAAATCATAGGTTTTCGATAGATTTAAGGAGTTTAAATCTCTTGTGGAAACCCATACAAAGAAGAGGATTGAAGTGCCGAGAACTGGAAATGGTGGTGAATTCCATGGAAATGAATTTGATCAGTTCTGTAAGCAGTGTGACATAGCACACCATATACCCCACAACAAAATGGAGTTGCAGAGAGAATGAACAAAACGTTGATTGATAAGGCAAGGAGCATGCTCAGTGGTGTTGGGCTTGCACAAGAATTCTAGGCAGAGATAGTTGAGACTGCAAGATATCTGGTGAATATGTCTCCATCGTTGGTGCTAGTTGACATGACTCAAAATGAGGTATGGTATGGTAATAAGCCTTCGGTGGCACATCTCAAAGTATTTGTTTGTGATGCATTTGTGCATGTTTCTAAGGATAAGAGGAGCAAGATGGACAAGAAGGCAGTCAAATGTATTTTCATCGGATACAAAGAATGGATGAAAGGATATAAGCTCTAGGATCTTGCATCAAGAACAATAATGTACAATCAAGATGTGGTCTTTATAGAAGTAGGAGGTAAGTCTGAGCCTGAGGAAGTTGTTCAGACCGAGAATAATCATGATACAGTGTGGTTTGAACTAAGGAACGAACAAGATGATTCAGATGAGTCAACTGAATCTGAGGAAGAGGTGGAACAATTGACTTTGGGGGTAAGGAGGTCAAAAAGAGCAAGAAAACCATTCGAAAGGCATAGTCTACATGACTTTTGTTCCAAATTTGTGTTAAATTCCATCGACAATGAGCCAAATTCCATCGGTGAGGCTGTCGACTTGACAAAGGGTAAACTCTCGAAGGATGCCATGGTCAAAGAGATGGAATCCTTGTACAAGAATGAGACATGGGATTTAGTCAAGTTACCTAGTGGAAGAAATCCCATCGGTAGAAAGTGATTGTTCAAGAAGAAGATGAATGTTGTAGGATAAGTCAAAAAATTCAAAGCTTGACTGGTAGCGAAAGGATATTCCCAAATCAAGGGAGTCGACTTCGGTGATATTTTTTCCCCTGTTTAAAAACTAACTTCCATTAGAGTACTAATTTCATTGGCTGCAACATTCGATCTGGAGATAGAACAAGTGGATGTGAGGACAATGTTCCTTATGGGGACCTGGAAGAAGAAATCTACATGAAACAACCTAAAGGATTTGTAGTAAATGGAAAGCAAGAGTTGGTGTGCAAACTCAAAATATCCCTTTATGGTCTAAAGAAATCGCCAAGGATGTGGTACCAAAAGTTTGACACATACATCCTTAGTTTTGGATTTTTGATAAGCAAAGTTGATCACTGCATGTATTCCAAGGAATAAGGTGGGTGTTTCATATATGTAGCTTTGTATGTCGATGACATGTTGTTGATTGGAAACAACATGGAAGCAATAAAGGAGGTGAAGAAGCATCTATCCTCCAAGTTCGACATGAAGGATCTTGATGCAACTAACTTCATTATGGGAATGGATATTAAGAGAGACCGAGCCACTATAAATATATGGTTGAATTATACGAAGTATATTGAAACAATTATGAAAAAATTCAACATGTAGGATTGCAAACCTGTGAAGGTGCCAATTCCTGTGGGAGCAAGGCTGACTGTTGAACAATGTCCAAAGACATAGGAAGAAATAGAGGAAATGGCACATGTTCCCTATGAAAGTGTGGTTGGTATTCTAATGTATGTGATGGTCTGCCATTGACCAAACATTTCCCATGCAGTGGGAGTGTTGAGAAGGTACATGTCGACACCTAGAAAGGAGCACTGGACAAATGTCAAGAGAGTATTAATGTATTTGTGTGGCACAAAGGACATAATCAAAGAGCAGTTAAAACAATACATATGCTATGTGCTATGTGAAGAGAGGCAATGGACATTGCTGCCCAGGGTCTGTGAACAAAATTTTAGGAATCTCCTGTTTCAACAAAGAAGACAACAAGTGGAAGAATGTTGGGTTGTTATATTCTTTGTAGTGAAAGCTTAGTTGAGGTGAATCGACTCATGGTCAAAGTCAAGGTGGATCGAAAATAATTCGAAGTTGAGGTGGATTGACAATAGGTTAAAGTCAAGGTGGGTCGATAGCAAGTCGAAGGTCGAGGAATTCAACCAGGGAAAGTAGAAGTCAAAGATATTGATGACAAGACAACCGACAAGAGGTCGAAGTGCAGGCATGAGAGGACTAACTAGAGACCGAATGAAGGTTGAATGGTAGATGAATTTTAAACCCGACTTGGAGTCGATTGTAACAGAATCTCGAGATTTGCAAGATTTGTAGCCAATGATATGCGTGGATCTGTAATCATTTTTGGTCGACAATTTTTAGGGTTTTTCCTGTTACAAATCCTATAAAGAGGCGTATTGTAAGGTCGTAAAGGCTATTGTTGTAAGGTAATCATAGAATGCACTTTTTCAGGTTAATGTGTGTGTAAGTGGAGGTTGATGTTCATGCATATGTAAGTTGAATTGGCTACAAGGTTGTTCTTTCCTATGTAAGGGGGTATGATGTCGATTGTGTCTTAGGTGTGGACCAAGGTTAGACATGTTACATTTTATTATGATTGAATGAGACAACAAGAGAGAATAATTCTGAAAGAAATGTTGGTTTTCTCGGTTAAGGTTTTCCGGGGTAAAATCTCAGTGTACTGTATGATTGCTTGTGTCATTTGTGTTCTTGATTAAATTATTCTTCTCTTCTGCTAGGATTAGACGTGGAAGTTGTTGGACCTAGTATTATGGGGTTGGAAGTGATGATAAAGAGGACCAATACGGTCAATGTTGGGCATGTATTTGGTATTGGAATTGATACAAAAAGGATCAAGTAGATATCAAGAAGTCTGGTATAAACATCTTACCAAGAAGTTGAAAAAGTTGAAGTCGAAGAAAAAGGTCGAAGTTGAAAAATTCGAAGGTTGAAGTCAAAGAAATTGGAGGTCGAAGAAGTTGAAGGTCGAAGTTGGATAAGTAGAAGTAGTCGAAACCGAAGCAAGTCGGGTCGATCTAAAATTGAATTACTCAAGTTGGTTTTTCTCTAAGTCAAGTCGGTCTGAGTAGAAGTAAGGTAAATTACCCCGAAGGTCGACGTCGAAAGAAAATTAATTCGGGAAATACAATTCGGCCAAATAAAGTTGGGACGACCAAAGTCAAATCACTCAATTCAAATTTTATTCTCGTTGAGTTGACCAAAAAGATGTGTGTCGGTTGAATGAGGAAGCAAATACGAAAAAAGGGTGAGACCAAGTCGAATATTTAATGACTAGCAACTGAGAGGGAACTGATTTTAATGTCCACCATCAAGTAAAATGTTTACAATTTGAGTTTAAATAGTCACAAAAAAAGGATATATATGGAGTTTGATTTAGACATTCACGAAAAAATAAAATGTACTGAAGTCGATCTGACATCCGACAATGAAAGGAAAATCTAGGCAAGTTTCCTTCAAAGAACCACCCATACCTGTCACCTCACACATTTTCTATGGAAACCTCTCACTTGTTAGCTAATTGGGGATGTTCTGCACAAAACCCATGTCGTAGAATTTTAAAATTTGTTTGCATCACTCCATAATAGTCATATGAAAATCACTGTCTAATTTGGTGTACGAAAATCAATTTATAAAAGTTATCATTTGTGTTAATTAAATGAAGGGGTGCAATGTTTCAATATCAAGAGACACATTGGTTCAAATAACACCCTTTATAATTCCATATAAATGAAAACATATGAAGGAAAGTGTTGGTTGTGGAGCCTGATTATATTCTTGTTTCATAGGTATTTGTTTTCAGTCATGTTTATACCCCATGAAGACTATACACCCCTCCACGCGGGGGGGGGGGTTTCCCCCCTACAGGGTCTTGGGGAAAGCGGGCCCCTGACAGGGGTTTGGGGGACAACATTCCTCGAAGGAAAAATTGCCTTGTAAATGCATATTGTAATTTCATAGTAAATCTGGACTGTTCATTATAAGGTCGTAGATCTGACGGTAGAAGTTATGTTAGGATTTTTTTCCCTAGAAGGAAATCCTTTTTTATGAGGGAAATGTATTGAGGCTATGAATAAGTGAGAATATTGTATTCTGAGAGAGGATATTGTGAGACAAAGAAGAGGAAGTTACAACAGGTGTGTTGTAGGTTGTATCCCTTCATTTGCTGGACAATAAAAAGGAAGGATCTAACAACTTCTCTTGTGGACGTAGCCCACACTGTGTGAACCACGTATATCTATGTCTCTATTGTATTATGTATATTCTGTGTTTTAATTTTGCATTTGTATTATTTTATTACTCCGTGATCCTGTTTTTCTAACAACTGGTATCATAGCGAAAGGTAACTCACAGGAAAAGAGGGTTCCTGGTTCGAGTGGGAGCAATGCCAAAAGATGGAAAGTTTAGAGTCGAGAAATTTAATGGACAAAACTACCAGTTATGGAAGATGCAGATAGAAGATTATTTATATCAGAAGGATCTATTCCTACCATTGGGTGGAATAACAAAGAAGCTACCGACCATGAAGGATGAAGAATGGGAGGTTCTTGACAGAAAGGAACTAGGAATGATACGGTTGAGCCTGATAATGTTGGCCCTTGACCAAGTTTTGGGAGATTCTTGGTCATGTTGACCTATTTTGGGACTTCGACAGCCTGTTGAAGAAGGAGCACAAGACGAAGCGAAGATCACGGGATCTCGTCCCCTTTTTGGGTCCTTTTTGGGTTTTTGGGATTATGTAATGGGAATGGGATATCGGCCCATGGGTTCACCCATGTTTAGGCCTATTTTGTATATAAATAGATTCTTAGGCAAGATAGAAGTAGAGTGCATCTATGTGATGTGAATGCATGCTAAGTGCAAGTAGAATCTGCAAGTAGAGTCTGTAAGTGCTTTTTGCATGACTGTAAGAGACTTGTAAAGCTAAGTGCAGGTCCTTGTAGCAGATTGTGGAAGGCTTAGTGCTGTAATGCAAGGAAGAAGGATCTAGCAAGCTGCACAGATCTTTTGTCCTATGTGGAGTAAGGGTTTTGAGGCTATGTGCTTGTAATCGATTGACTGAAGACAATAAAGAATAAGAGTTGCTGGATGTAGCCCCAAGGTGGGGGTGAACCACGTAAACATTGTGTTATGCTGCTTTGTGCTTTGTCTTGATGTGTTCACATATTATTTGCTAAGTGCTTTGATGTATTTAGATAGATCTACTTATGCTTTGTGATTATTATATGTGAGAATTTTATATCTGATCTATATAGCCATGCTTAGTGATTGATATTCTCGATATGATCTATTTACCTATGCTAAGTGCTTAAATACATTAGATTAGTGTGAATGCTGTGAAGCTCTGTTTTATCAACAAAGTGGGTATTGATTGCATATTGAGGAACTGACAGTGCTAAGTGCTTTACTAAGTAGTACAATCACAGATCTGTGTCCCAGCTAAGGTTGCAGACACTTGAGTCTTGCAACCACCACTGCCTCTACCTCGGGTGAGACTTCATCTGCTCCATAGGTGTTGCCGAAAGGGCTAGTAGTTAGGGCTTTGTTGGTGCACTATTGTAGCGTTGAACCATGGGTCTGCCCCTATGCCAACAAATGGTTCCATTGTTGAGACTTGAAACTATGATCGCTGGGCACTAAGAAAGAAGAAGCTTTGTGCAAATATTTGACCTGAGATTGTGAAATCTCTGTGCATACATCTATGCCCTAGTGCACATTATCCTACTCGATTTATAAAGCTCTGTGCTAAAGAAGGAATCCCAATCTGAAGAAAGGAGTTTGGATTTGAAGGAAAGAAGCAATATATGAAAGCTTTGTGCTCTAAGAAAGGCAAAATTAAGAATTTTTGATTAAAAGAGGTAAGATCTACAAGCTCTGTGCTTTGATAAAGGTAAGAATAGTGAAAAGTTTTAGATCTGGAAGCTTTGTGCTCTGTAGAAGTAAGATAAGTGGAAATTTTTGTTTCTAAAGTATGGATCTAGGTATGATTGATAAGTTCTGTCCTAGCTTGAAAACTAGGGTATTAATAGATGAAAGAAGGCTTAATATGAGTAGATCTGATAAGAATAGTGAAAGATATGTTATACCTATGCATAGAAAGAATGTTTGGACTAACAAATGGATGCAGGATCCTAGAAATATTTTTTTGCAGGATAGCTACCATGATCCTAGTGGGAAATACCGGAGAAGATGGGGATCATTTAAAAGAAAGAGAGGATTAACACTCTATTAAGACTGGGACATCTTGCTAAGGAATGCCTTGGGAAAAGACCTGGTTGTCTTTGTTGTAAATCTATGGACCTTGAAGTGTTAGATTGCCCTAGAATGATTGCTAAGCTGGAAGAAATGAATCTGAATAAAGAATACCCTAAGGAAGATCCAGAAATGGCGGAACCCCAGAAAGAATCAGAGAAAGTATTGCTGCAAATAAATGAAACCCTGAAT
>JASDQU010435772.1:23935-57832 GCA_032191745.1 Picea mariana
GGAGTTGGGATGGCTCATCTCCCAGTTCTAGTGTTCCCAATGACAGAGGCACAGTGGGGACTGCGCGGATGGACTATAGTTCCTGTTGCACTCCTTGGAGTTTGACCTCAATTCTAGTGTACATCTCCTCCTGCTTAGCTTCTTGATTTTCTGCTATCTCCAGTAAAGCAACGTTCAGGGATTCTATGATGAAATTGAAATCATCAAAGGTGAGGACAGTTTGCATCTTAGTTATAGGAAATTTTGATCTCTTTCGAGAGGAAGGTTTCAGGGGGGAAACCTTCCTTTTCTTCGAGGGGTCCTCCTCGTCTCTGGGCGGTGTTACTTTGCCTCTCCTTTGTTCATCTTCTATGCCATCTATCTCTTCACCATTACCTCCTTGCACTGGTGACATGGAAGTAGTCTTCACCAAGGCACTGCTTAAATCTTGTACTTCGTCAGTCTTCTTTGTATTGCTAGGTCCAGGTGTATCCTGCGCAGCTTCTGGGCTGTCAATGTCGGATATCACCGTAGGGTCGGCTGGAATGAGGAGGTCAGCAAACCATTCCTTAGTAATCTCCTCTAAGTCCTCCTTCATCGGCTTGTAATAGGACTGAAGCTGTTGCTTGTTCTTGTCGGCTCACGCTATGATATAAATGAAATGTCGATCAATGCTGAACTTCATCAAAGGCCTGAATCGATGTATAATGTTCGACGTTATGCGAGGCCCAGACTGTATGTCTATCTTTAGCTGATTGTAGTATGTATGGAACATGACATTTGACTGCCATTTCTTATTCATGTCACTTGAGTACCACAATGTACTGAAATTTGTGGCCAATGGTTCAAATGGCTCGACGTCCATGAAGGTTGCACCTTCCGGCATCTCCCAAGCAATGAAAGCGATCAAGATCAATAGCCAACTGAAATGAAATTTGTACCCTTGATCCTGGGCTTCTCTGCAGTCGATTTCTAATTGGTTCACCAGGTACTTCACCCAATTCATTTGTAGGTCCTCTGCGCACTTTCCTGTGAGGTCGACTACAAAACCAGTCACTTGGGTGGGTCGGTTCTTGCGAAATAACTTTCCTTTGATCATCTGACAGGCGAGGTGCACTGCACCATTCTGAATAGAGGATACCTTGTAGCCTTGTGTTCCTTTCTTGACATCGTCGTAGGTATCCTTGATCCTTTGTGTGGGAGCATAGTCCATGGATTTTCCAGGATAGAAGTCTTGTGGGTCGGGTCCTTGCATACTCAAACCCATGATCCGATTGATCAAGGTTGGATCAACTATGATACGACGGTTTAGCCACAAATATCTACCATGGTAACACAACAACAACAACTTGACACATGCATTCACCTCTTGGTGTCTTCCGAAGTGGAGAATTTTCATGACGTTGAGTAGAGTGGACTGTGCGAGGTTATGGGTCCATGCTTGGGGAATTACCTTTGAGTTTTTTCCTTTTGTTCTAGTCATATACTTATGTGGGGATAACATGTTGTAGACTTTGCGATCGCCGAGGTTTAAGTCACTAAACTTCAATGTTGCGATCTTATCTTGGTCTGCTCGCATTGCGCGTATCCCCTTCGGGAGGTACGTAATGACCAAGGCATACTTGAAATCTCTAGGTACACTGTCACGGTTTACAAAACCTCTTAAAGGTGGTATATAGTTGGTTAGGATAGTTGGGATCAGTTTAGCATTCGCTAAGTCATCCCTGTGCTTAGTTCGCTTCTCATCGGATGACTGGGATGATCCTGCTCCATGAGCAATGGATGGAGAGGCTGGAAGTCCTCTCATGGATGATGCTTGTATACATGTAGACATTGACATGACTCTTTTAGTCACGAGGTTGATCAAAACTTCCTCGACAACTCTTTCTACATTGCTCAACTCATCCGACATACACGCTCAGGGTTAACAATTTCAGGTTCGGGGGGTAGCTTGCACAAATTAATGAGATAGAGAGAAAGAGCATGATGATCACTACATAAACTCAACTTAGTATGCGGGCTCAAATTCTCATTTGGCAAAAGTGTTCTTGATGTGTGACGCGGTGGGATAAATAGGTAACTTGACAACGGGTCACTTGCAATGGGTATGGCTTGTTATCCGTTCGGAGCATTGATCTAACAATTATAATGTCCCCAATGGCTATATTGCTTCGTGAGCCTTCGTCATGGTGAAGTGCCATGTGTCGCTGTTCTGATATCCTAGTGAAGCTCCAATTTTGCAATTTTTCCTTTTGTGAGGTTCCCTCTGGAGCCTTCTGCAACTTATCGATCTTGGCTCTCTTCTTACTTAACTTTCTAGCCTTCTTCCCAGTGAGCTTCATCTTGGTATTCCTTTTTCCATTCTGATTCTTGTCTTCTTTTGACATAGTCACTTCGCACTGCTGGGATTCTTCCCTAGGGTTCCAGGATAATACTTCTTCTTTGTCTGGGATAGGTACTTCAATCTTCTGTGGATCCTCTAGTGTTCTTGAAACTTCAACATCCGGGTCTCTAGTGCTAAATAGCTTCAATCTATTCTCCTATCCTTGAATCAAGTGTGCGATCCTTCTAGTCATGAAATATTTTAATTCTTGCTTCTTCAGTTCCAAAAATTCTTCTTCTTCCTTTCATCTAGCTTGATCTCTGTCAATCCATGGTTTACCTAGTAACATGGTAAATGGGGCGCTGTTCTCAGTAAATTTGATAATCTCAAAATATTCTTTTGTCGAAGTTCCATTAACAGTCATAGGTATCTGAGTGAGCCTTCCACATAGGTTTATCATCTTTCCTATGAATAACCCTATTCCTCCTAATGAAGGGATCATAGTAGGCTTCCCTATAGCTTCCCAAGTTTTCTCTGTCATGATATTCACCTGTTTTTCCTTATCTAGAACACAGTCAATGTCGAAGTCTCCTATTCTTTCTTCAAGGCATTCTTTTTCTTTGAAGATTTCTAATAATCTGACATGTCGGTGGTCATTCAGAGTTTCATTTATTTGTAGCAATACTCTCTCTGATTATTTCTGTGGTTCTGCTACTTCTGGATCTACCTTAGGGTTTTCTTTATTCAGATTCATTCCTTCCATCTTAGCAATCATTCTAGGGCAATCCAACACTTCATGGTCCATATCTTTACAAAAAAGACAACTAGGTCTTTTCCCAGCGCATTCCTTAGAAATATGTCCAGGTTTTCTACAATTGTAACAAAGAGTTAATCCTCTCTTTCTCTTAAATGATCCCCAACCTTTCCTGTACTGCGTACTAGGATCATGGTAGCTAACCCACAAAAAATTCCTTCTAGGATCCTGCATACACTTATTAGTCCAGACATTCCTTCTATGCACATGTATAACATATTTTTCACTGTTCATATAAGATCTATTCATATAAGATCTTCTTTCATCTATTAATACCCTAGTTTTCAAGCTAGGATATAATATATCTAACATGCCTGGATTCATACTTTTGAAACAAAAATTTCCACTAATCTTACTTCTACAAAGCACAAAGTTTTCAGATCTATAACTTTTCACTATTCTTACCGTTATTAGAGCACAAAGTTTATAGATCTTACCTCTTTTCTTCAGATCAGACTTCTTTTCCTTAGCATAGATCTTGTCAGATTAAGTAGAGTACTGTGCACCAGAGAAATAGATCTATGCACAGAGATTTCACAATTTTAGGTCGGATTTTTGCACAAAGCTTCTTCTTTCTCAGTTCCCAACAATCACAGTTTCAAGTCCCAGAAAAAAAACCATTTGTTGGCATAGGGGTATACCCAGGGTTCAACGCTACAACAACACACCAAAAAAACCCTAACTACCGACCGTTTCAACAACACCTGTGAAGAAAATGAAGTCTCACCCGAGGTAGAGGCAGGGGTGGTTGCAGGACTCAAGTGTCTACAACCTTAGCCGGGACATAGATCTGTGATTATATTAATTAACAATGCACTTAGCATCAACAATTCATCAATATTCAACCAATAACTACTATGCAGATAGAATAGAGCATCACATCATTCACTCAGATCTGATGTATTTAAGTACTTGATCAAAACAAGCAGGTCATATCTAGCAGATCGAGCACTAATAAATCTCATATAGATTAGATCTAACATTCTTACACATCATTAGCACAAATCATAAGCAGATTTATCTATCTCTATCAAAGCACTCAACAAAAGAAGTTATGAACACATCAAGACAAGCACAAAGAGAAACAACACAATGTTTACATGGTTCACCCCCACCCTGGGGCTACGTCCACCAACACTTCTTCTTTATTGTCTTCAATCAATCGGTTACAAGCACAGAGCCTCAAAACCTTACTTCGCCTAGGACAGGAGATCTAAGCAGCTCGCTAGATCCTCCTTCCTCGATAGATCTCAACACATAGTCTTCCACAACCTCTTACAATGACTTGCATTCATCTCTGCAAGTCCCACACAATATGCACAGAGCTCTTACAATCCTTCAATCACATAGATCTTAGCACTTAGCCATTTGTCTCTTTCTATATTTCCCAGACATCTATATATATTACAAAATATTCCTAAACATGGGTAAACCCATGGGCCGACATCCCATGCCTGTTACATAATCCCAAAAACCCAAAAAGGACCCAAAAAGGGCCCGAGATCCATGATCTCTGCTTCATCTTGTGCTCCTCCTTTGATAGGATGTCGAAGTCCTGAAATAGGTCAAACTTGACCAGATTCCTCAAAACTTGGTAAAGGGCCAATAGTGACACACTTGGGCATATATACCCCTTATTTAACAACTCCTCAAGTTTCATTTGCAACTCCTTCAATTATGGTGTGGCCATTCTATAAGGTGTCTTGGACACTAGGAAAACACCTGACACTAAATCGATAGAGAAATCAATGTCTCTCTTTGGTGGAAATCCCAATATTTCTCTAAAAACATCCTCAAAATCCTTTAAGACCGAATGGTCTTCAATTATTACCACTTTGTCTTTGGTTTCCTCTTCCATATGGGCTGCAAAAATCTAACATCCCTTCTTGAAACTCTTCTTCGACTGCATAACTGAAATATCTCTAATAGATATGGCTCTCGGAATTCCTTGAATCTTTCCTTGCTTCCATTCCTCATCAAGACATGTGATTGCCTTTTTGTAACAACCTAGGACAACATGGTGCTTTTCCAACCAATCCATGTCAATTAGACAATCATATGAACCCAATGGTTTGATGTTTACATCCACCTTTTTTTTGAGTCCATTCATGTCTATTTGACAGTCTTTGACCAACTCATTGATATTTCTCTTAGCTCTTGTGGCTAATTGAACTAAGCAAGATTTATTATGCTTTTTTCTTTGCAACTGAAATCTTTCAACAATGTTATCATTTATGTAACTATGAATAGCTCTAGAATCAATCAAAATTACTATGGGATCATTATTGTTCTTACCTTCCACCTCAATCATGGGGGATTGATATTTAGCTTGCTTGTTGTCCAAGGCTGCATACGTCCTTGGCATGATTCCTCCCATGTATTCCACTATTTCATCCTCTTTAATGTTGTGGAAAATCTTCATTCTTCTTCCTTTGTGAGGGAAATCCCTATATAAATGATTTCCATCACATCCCCAACATTGTATCGTTTGTTTCCTTGGCCTCTTTCCAAATGAATCTGCATTCTTGTGCACATTTTTGGCTGCTTGACCTTGTTTATTTTCTTGGGGGTTATTATTGAAAGACACCATATGACCAACATTGTTCCTTGGGCATGCACCACACTTTCTCTAATCTGTCGATGCGATCGTTGGCCATCGAACCATTCCCTTGACAACTGATTTGCATACAACTCTAAAACGATCGATTCGACTATCGATCATTGGATATATTAGTTGATGAATGAAGCTCCTCACTGATTCTTCTAATGCCCGAACATCATCCCATCGATGATCCCCGATGACTATAAAAAACACTTCCCCAAATCAGCTGACCTGACCAATAACCATCAATGACCTCTGTTGGATGACATGGAAACTATTGATGTGGCATGACACATGGGTGTTGACATGGCATGACACATCATCCTGAGGTGTCAAATTGGGTGACGTGGCATGAAACATGGATGTTGACATGGTACGACACCTAGATGATGAAATTATCATCCTCTTTCCCCCCATCAGCCATTGACCAGTTCTCTTGGAGGACACGAACACCTCACCTGATCGGTTGACGCATGACCATCCGTGTGTCGGTGATCAACGAATTCTCTTTCTTGATTCGAAACACTTCACCGAATTCGGTTGACCTCCGACCACCGACCCATCGACCATCGACAAATTTTGTTGGCGATTGAAAATATTTCGCAGGATTTTCTGACCCTCATCCTTCGACCATCGATGGTCAGAGATGTCATTTGGCCGAACCAATTCTTCACCATTTTAGCCGAATTGACCATCGGTTGTCAACGATTTCTCTTGGTGAACTTTATCACCTAGAAAAATTTTGAATTTTCTCTAATTGATCTAGGTCATCGATCTATCATCAAGGATGATCTCGGTCGTTGATTGTATCAACTTCTCCTAACTCTATCGACACCCGTCCATCAGACATCAACCATCAAAATGTTCTCTTGGATAATTTCCAACACTTCCCCAAACTCGTCGATCTAGCCATTATACATCGAAATATTCTATTGCTGAGCCTCACACTAAAAAAATTGACAAAAATCTAGGTGAATACAGGTCATCGATATCATCTGTTTCACAACCCCCAAAATGAATCCTAGCCGTTGATTCACTCAACCTTCCAAATGACCAATACCATATGAATTCTTGAATTTATCATAACGAATCTTGTTCGTCGATCTCGAGATCAAAAGAGATCTCGGTCGTCGGTTCGCCAAAATTCCTGTAACTCTATAGGCGGCCATTAAAACTATAATTTCGAACATTCCAAGTTGAATTTTGATCTACAAATTTACTGCTCTACTCCATTAATATTTTTAAACAATCTGAAATCATTCAAACTTGGATTTTTCCCACAGATTTGAGGATTTCTATCTGATTCCCCTCTTTTTCCAAATATGTCACAAACAAAATATGCAACAACAAATTTCAGCAATTCACTATGGTTCGAGCCCATCTAAGCCCAGTGTTTGAAACAAACGCTTTGATGCCATAATGTAACATCCCCCAACCCATCCAAGGGACATTACGGTGCAAAATACTCATAAAAATAATTTTTTATAACTAACTAAATAATTATTTTACAGTTAAGTCATTTCTTGTAGCTTACATCTACGAATTTGATCCAGATTTAATTGCTAATTGTTACCATTATTTGTATGCATCTACAACATGCTAAAATAGATATGAATGCAGATTAATAATTCACACAACAACAAATAAATGATTTCCAAACACATAGAGTTCATGCACAACAAATAAACTCACTAAATAACACAACAACAAGATGAAACACTTATATTTTAACAATAGTTCTGCAACCATCTGCATGGGACAAACGTTCCACCCAACCGTACACTAACTATTCTGAATATCAAAAACCATTCACCCCTGATCTGAGGCTAGTAATCCACAAAAGAGGGTGGTCTCTTACTATCCACTCATAGATAAAAAAACTCACAACCCACTGATATCTTCCTACAACTATCCTGATTTTCCACCAACTCTCTTCCTCTTGACCTGCCCAACACAAGGAACGTACCCCTTCACTGATATCAGTCTCTCGGGCATCCCATTCATTTATCAGGGCCTCTCTGGTGCATGTAGCTAAAAATCTCTCATATGGGAACTCAAGGAACTTGCTTCTAGGAAAACTACCAACAAACCAACAAAAAACACCTGTTGTTTTACTGCAACTCACACATGAGTTCACTCTTTAGGCCTAAAAACCTATCTCTTCAGTTTCCAGCTCCAAGAACGCTCCAATATGCTCCATATTGCTATAAATTTTACCCTCCATGGATACATCAGATCCAAGCTCTCTTTATTCATCTCTACTTGTTGGGTTGTTATATTATTTGGAGTGAAAGTCTAGTCAAGGTGAATCGACTGATGGTCGAAGTCGAGGTGAATCAACAGTAAGTCAAAGTCGAGGTGGATCGACAACAGGTCAAAGTTGAGGTTGATATATAGAAAGTCGGAGGTCGAGGAAGTCGACCGGGTAAAGTCGAAGTCGAAGATATTGACGACAAGTCAACTGACAGGAGGTTGAAGTGTGAACGTGAGACGGCCAACTAGAGACTGAGTGAAGGCCGACTGGTAAACCCAACTTGGAGTCAACTGTAATAGAATCCCAGGATTTGTGGGATTTGTAGCCAATGATATGCATAGATCTGTAATCGCTTTTGGGTGCCAATATTTAGGCTTTTTCCTGTTGTAAATCCTATAAATAGGTGTGTTGTAAGTTTATAAAGGCTATTGTTGTAAGGTAATCGTAGAATGAAATTTTGCAGGTTAATGCATGTGTAAGTGTAGGTTGTTGGTCATGCATATGTAAGCCAAATTGTCTATATGGTTGTTCTTTCTTGTGCAAGAGGGTATGATTTCGATTGTGTCTTAGGTGTGGACCAAGATTAGACATGTCTCATTTTATTTTGATTGAATAAGACAACAAGAGAGCATAACACTCAAAGGAATGTTGGTTTTGCCGGTTAAGGGTTTCCAGGGTAAAATATCGGTGTACTGTGTGATTTCTTGTGTCATTTGCGTTCTTGATTATATTATTCTTCTCTTCGGCTAGGATTAGATGTTGAAGTGTCTTTCATTTCCTGACATGTGGTATCAGAGTTTAGGTCTGCCCTGACAAGTGAGTTATCAGAGCAGTGTTATGCTTTGGCGAGTATATCAGATCTTGATTTTCAAATCTTTAATATGAGAACTAAACCCTAGGTACAATAAGAGTCATAAGTCATAATTTGTGTTAAATATCGCGGTAAATAATGGAGAGCAGTTCAATAATAGAGATAGAAAGATTCAATGGCCAAAATTTTGAGCTTTGCAAGCTTAAAATAGAAGATCTTCTTGTATATCGAGAACAATGGACAATGGTCTTTCCAGGTAACTAGCTGACAGGAATGTTGACGAAAGAATGGGAAAAACTCGAAAGAAGAGAAAGAAGTATGATTATGATTTATATTGCATATTTGGTGCTGCTGAATGTCTCAGGTGAATATTCGACCAAGAAACTGTGGGACAAGTTGGGAAGCTTATACCAGTCGAAATCTCTGGTAAATAAGTTGTTTCTCAAAATAAACTATATATTATGAGGACGAGTGATGGAAGTTCGGTGACTGAGCATTTAAATGTGTTTAATACCATGTTAAGACAATTATCATCTATGGATATTAA
Organism: Picea mariana; assembly: GCA_032191745.1. Lineage (NCBI taxonomy): Eukaryota > Viridiplantae > Streptophyta > Pinopsida > Pinales > Pinaceae > Picea > Picea mariana. Next base: position 33,266 of record JASDQU010435772.1, read on the forward strand.
TATCACCAATGAGGAGAAGTGTATTAGCCTATAATGTTCTTTGTCAGACTCATGGGATAACTTAGTCGTGGCTATTGGGAGTAATACAACCACACTAGCGCTATAGGAAGTGGTTGATTCTATGTTGTCTGAATAAATGAGAAGGAAGAACATGGAAGGATCGAGCAAAGATACTCTGGTAGTGAAAGGTTGACTAATAGACAGAGATAAAGGAATATTCTCCGGTAGAAATTCTAAATCAAAGGGTAGATCTAAATCCCTGATTCAGTCGATGCGAAGATGTTGGAAATGCGGTAAAGATGGTAATTATAAAAAGGACTATAATTCAAAGGAAACTAAATTCAGTGATGGATCTGATGAGAAGCAATCGATTGAGAGAAAGACGACCTCAGATAAGGGAGGTGATGTGTACCTAGCGTCGAACAATACATAGTTGGATCAAGATGTTTGGTTAATCGACTCAGGAGAATCCTATCATATGACACCACATAAAGAATGGTTCTGTGAATATGAACGATATGATGGGGGTGATGTGTTCTTGGGGGACGGATCGACAACTAGAATTTTTGGACGGGGAAGAGTCTGACTAACATTGTAGGATGGGAGGAAAAGAACCCTTCCAGTTGTGAATTACATTTCGAGTTTTGTAAGAAACCTGATATATGTCAACAAGAAGAGTGATGAAAATGTGCATACTTTGTTTCAGAAGTATTCGTGCAGTATGGTCAGAGGTGTAATGATCTTAATGAAAGGAGTTCGGATTGGTACCTTGTACAAGCTATTAGAGAATGTTGACTTGACTAGATGAAATAACATCGTTTCTCCTGAAATCGATTCGACTAGATGAAATAACATCGTTGCTCCTAAAATCAAATGGAATACGAATCAAATCGAATCAATGTTGACAGAACTAGAATCAACTTGAGCTAAGTTGGTTCAAATTGACTCGACAAGACATGATGAAATCGATTTGACTAGACTATGGAACAAGAGGATGGAATCCATTGGAGAAAAAGGACTCTGAGCTATGCAAAGAAAATTTATGGTAGAAGGTTTTCCTAAATGTGGTTTACAAGTCATATATGGGAAACAAAGTTGGGAGAGGTTCCCATTTGGAGTGAAAAGGGAAAATGGGATTCTAGAACTGGTGCATAGTGATGTGTTTGGCCCGGTTACGGTGCCTTCACTTGGTGGATCCATGTATTATTTCTCCTTCATAGATGATTTTTCCAGGAAGACACAAATATATTTCCTAAGGAATAAATCATAGGTTTTCGATAGATTTAAGGAGTTTAAATCTCTTGTGGAAACCCAGACAAAGAAGAGGATTAAAGTGCCGAGAACTGGCAATGGTGGTGAATTCCATGGAAATGAATTTGATCAGTTCTGTAAGCAGTGTGACATAGCACACCATATACCCCACAACAAAATGGAGTTGCAGAGAGAATGAACAAAACGTTGATTGATAAGGCAAGGAGCATGCTCAGTGGTGCTGGGCTCGCACAAGAATTCTGGGCAGAGATAGTTGAGACTGCAAGATATCTGGTGAATATGTCTCCATCATTGGTGCTAGTCGACATGACTCAAAATGAGGTATGGTATGGTAATAAGCCTTCGGTGGCACATCTCAAAGTATTTGTTTGTGATGCATTTGTGCATGTTTCTAAGGATAAGAGGAGAAAGATGGACAAGAAGGGAGTCAAATGTATTTTCATCGGTTACAAAGAATGGATGAAAGGATATAAGCTCTGGGATATTGCATCAAGCACAACAATGTACAATCAAGATGTGGTCTTTATAGAAGTAGGAGGTAATTCTGAGCCTGAGGAAGTTGTTCAGACCGAGAATAATCCTGATACAGTGTGGTTTGAACTAAGGAATGAAGAAGATGATTCAGAGGTGGTAAGGAGGTGAAAAACAACAAGAAAACCATTCGAAAGGTATAGTCTGCATGAATTTTGTTCCACATTTGTGTTAAATTCCATCGACTATGAGCCAAATTCCGTCGGTGAGGTAGTCGACTTGACAAAGGGTAAACTCTCGAAGGATGCCATGGTCAAAGAGATGGAATCCTTGTACAAGAATGAGACATGGGATTTAGTCAAGTTACCAAGTGGAAGAAATCCCATCAGTAGAAAGTGATTGTTCAAGAAGAAGATGAATGTTGTAGGAAAAATCAAAAAATTCAAAGCTCGACTAGTAGCGAAAGGATATTCCCAAGTCAAGGGAGTCGAATTCGGTGATATTTTTTCCCCTATTTAAAAACTAACTTCCATTAGAGTACTAATGTCATTGGCTGCAACATTCGATCTGGAGATAGAACAAATCGATGCGAGGACAAAGTTCCTCATGGGGACCTGGAAGAAGAAATATACATGAAACAACCTAAAGGATTTGTAGTACATGGAAAGTAAGAGTTGGTGTGCAAACTCAAAATATCCCTTTATGGTCTAAAGAAATCGCCAAGGATGTGGTACCAAAAGTTTGACACATACATCCTTAGTTTTGGATTTTTGATAAGCAAAGTTGATCACTGCATATATTCCAAGGAATAACGTGGGTGTTTCATATATGTAGCTTTGTATGTCGATGACATGTTGTTGATTGGAAACAACATGGAAGCAATAAAGGAGGTGAAGAAGCATCTATCCTCCAAGTTCGACATGAAGGATCTCGATGAAACTAACTTCATTATGGGAATGGATATTAAGAGACACTGAGCCACTATAACTATATGGTTGAATTAGACAAAGTATATTGAAACAATTTTGAAACAATTCAACGTGTAGGATTGCAAACCTGTGAAGGTGCCAATTTCTGTGGGAGCAAGGCTAACTGTTGAACAATGTCCAAAGACACAGGAAGAAATAGAGGAAATGGCACGTGTTCCCTATGAAAGTGTGGTTGGTATTCTAATGTATGTGATGGTTTTCCATCGACCAGACATTTCCCATGCAGTGGGAGTGTTGAGTAGGTACATGTCGACACCTTGAAAGGAGCATTGGACAAATGTCAAGAGAGTATTCATGTATTTGTGTGGCATGAAGGACATAATCAAAGAGTAGTTAAAAAAATACATATGCTATGTGCTATGTGAAGAGAGGTAATGGACATTGCTGCCCAGGGTCTGTGAACGAAAGTTTAGGAATCTCCTGTTTCAACAAAGAAGACAACAAGTGGAAGAATGTTGGGTTGTTATATTCTTTGTAGTGAAAGCTTAGTTGAGGTGAATCAACTCATTGTCAAAGTCGAGGTGGATCGAAAATAATTTGAAGTTGAGGTGGATTGACAATAGGTCAAAGTCAAGGTGGGTCGATAGCAAGTCGAAGGTTGAGGAATTCGACCAGGTAAAGTAGAAGTCGAAGATATCGATGACAAGACAACTGACAAGAGGTCGAAGTGCAGGTGTGAGAGGACTAACTAGAGACCGAATGAAGGTCGAATGGTAGATGAATTGTAAACCCGACTTGGAGTCGATTGTAATAGAATCCTGAGATTTGCAAGATTTGTAGCCAATGATATGCATGGATTTGTAATCGTTTTTGGGCGACAATTTTTAGGGTTTTTCCTGTTGTAAATCCTATAAAGAGGCTTATTGTAAGGCCGTAAAGGCTGTTGTTGTAAGGTAATAATAGAATGCACTTTTTCAGGTTAATGTGTGTGTAAGTGTAGGTTGATGTTCATGCATATGTAAGTTGAATTGGCTACAAGGTTGTTCTTTCCTATGCAAGGGGGTATGATGTCGATTGTGTCTTAGGTGTGGACCAAGGTTAGACATGTTACATTTTATTATGATTGAATGAGACAACAAGAGAGAAGAATTCTGAAAGGAATGTTGGTTTTCCCGGTTAAGGTTTTCCAGGGTAAAATCTCAGTGTACTGTATGATTGCTTGTGTCATTTGCGTTCTTGATTAAATTATTCTTCTCTTATGATAGGATTAGATGTGGAAGTTGTTGGACCTAGTATTATGGGGTTGGAATTGATGATAAAGAGGACCAATACGGTCAATGTTGGGAATGGATTTGGTATTGGAATTGATACAAAAAGGATCAAGTAGATATCAAGAAGTCTGGTATAAACATCTTACCAAGAAGTTGAAAAAGTTGAAGTTGAAGAAAAAGGTCGAAGTTGAAAAATTCGAAGGTTGAGGTCAAAGAAATCGGAGGTCAAAGAAGTCGAAGGTCAAAGTTGGATAAGTAGAAGAATTCGAAACCGAAGAAAGTCGGGTCGATCTAAAATCGAATTACTCAAGTTGGTTTTTATCTAAGTCAAGTCGGTCCGAGTAGAAGTAAAGTAAATTACCCCGAAGGTCGACGTCGAAAGAAAATTAATTCGGGAAATACAATTCGGCCAAATAAAGTTGGGACGACCAAAGTCAAATCACTCAATTCAAATTTTATTCTCGTTGAGTTGACCAAAAAGATGTGTGTCGATTGAATGAGGAAGCAAATACAAAAAAAGGGTGAAACCAAGTCGAATCTTTAATGACTAGCAGCTGAGAGGGAACTAATTTTAATGTCCACCATCAAGTAAAATGTTTACAATTTGAGTTTAAATAGTCACAAAAAAAGGATATATATGGAGTTTGATTTATACATTCACGAAAAAATAAAATGTACTGAAGTCGATCTGACATCCGACAATGAAAGGAAAATCTGGGCAAGTTTCCTTCAAAGAACCACCCATACCTGTCACCTCACACATTTTCTATGGAAACCTCTCACTTGTTAGCTAATTGGGGATGTTCTGCACAAAACCCATGTCGTAGAATTTTAAAATTCATTTGCATCACTCCAGAATCGTCATATGAAAATCAGTGTCTAATTTGGTGTACGAAAATCAATTTATAAAAGTTATCATTTGTGTTAATTAAATGAAGGGGTGCAATGTTTCATTATCAAGAGACACATTGGTTCAAATCACACCCTTTATAATTCCATACATATGAAGGAAAGTGTTGGTTGTGGAGCCTGATTTTCTTCTTGTTTCATAGGTATTTGTTTTCAGTCATGTTTATACCCCATGAAGACTATACACCCCTCCACGCGGGGGGTTGCCCCCCGACGGGGTCTTGGGGCATGCGGGCCCCTGACGAGGGTTTGGGGGACAACATTCCCCGAAGTAAAAATTGCCTTGTAAATGCATATTGTAATTTCATAGTAAATTTGGATTGTTCATGATAAGGTCGTAGATCTGACAGTAGAAGTTATGTTAGGATTTGTTTCCCTAGAAAGAAACCCTTTTTTATGAGGGAAATATATTGAGGCTATGAATCAGTGAGAATATTGTATTCTGAGAGAGGATATTGTGAGATAAAGAAGAGGAAGTTACAATGGGGGTGTTGTAGGTTGTATCCCTTCATTTACTGGACAATAAAAAGGAAGGATCTAGCAACTTCTCTTGTGGATGTAGCCCACACTGTGTGAACCACGTATATCTATGTCTCTATTGTATTGTGTATATTCTGTGTTTTAATTTTTCATTTGTATTATTTTGTTACTCCGTGATCCTATTTTTCCAACAACTGGAATCATAGCGAAAGGTAACTCGCAGGAAAAGAGGGTTCCTGGTTCGAGTGGGAGCAATGCCAAAAGATGGAAAGTTTAGAGTCGAGAAATTTAATGGCCAAAACTACCAGTTATGGAAGAAGTAGATGGAAGATTATTTATATCAGAAGGATCTATTCCTACCATTGGGTGGAATAGAAAAGAATCTACCGACCATGAAGGATGAAGAATGGGAGGTTCTTGACAGAAAGAAACTAGGAATGATACGGTTGAGCCTGATAGTGTTGGCCCTTGACCAAGTTTTGGGAGATTCTTGGTCATCTTGACCTATTTTGGGACTTCGACAACCTGTCGAAGGAGGAGAACAAGACGAAGCGAAGATCATGGGATCTCGACCCCTTTTTGGGTCCTTTTTGGGTTTTTTGGATTATGTAATGGGAATGGGATATTGGCCCATGGGTTCACCCATGTTTAGGCCTATTTTGTATATAAATAGATGCTTAGGAAAGATAGAAGTAGAGTGCATTTATGTGATGTGAATGTATGCTAAGTGCAAGTAGATTCTGCAAGTAGAGTCTGTAAGTGCTTTGTGCATGACTGTAAGAGACTTGTAGAGCTAAGTGCAGGTCCTTGTAGCAGATTGTGGAAGGCTTAGTGCTGTAACGCAAGGAAGAAGGATCTAGCGAGCTGCGCAGATATTTTGTCCTGTGCGGAGTAAGGGTTTTGAGGCTCTGTGCTTGTAACTGATTGACTGAATACAATAAAGAATAAGAGTCGGTGGACGTAGCCCCAAGGTGGGGGTGAACCATGTAAACACTATGTTATGCTGCTTTCTGCTTTGTCTTGATGTGTTCACATATTATTTGCTAAGTGCTTTGGTGTATTTAGATAGATCTACTTATGCTTTGTGATTATTATATGTGAGAATTTTATATCTGATCTATATAGCCATGCTTAGTGCTTCATATTATCGATATGATCTATTTACCTATGCTAAGTGCTTAAATACATTAGATTAGTGTGAATGCTGCGAAGCTCTGTTTTATTAGCAAAGTGGGTATTGATTGCATATTGAGGAACTGACGGTGCTAAGTGCTTTACTAAGTAGTACAATCACAGATTTGTGTCCCAGCTAAGGTTGCAGACACCTGAGTCTTGCAACCACCCCTGCCTCTACCTCAGGTGAGACTTCATCTTCTCCGTAGGTGTTGTCGAAAGGGCTAGTAGTTAGGGCTTTGTTGGTGCACTATTGTAGCGTTGAACCATGGGTTTGCCCCTATGCCAACAAATGGTTCCGTTGTTGAGACCTGAAACTATGATTGCTGGGCACTGAGAAAGAAGAAGCTTTGTGCAAATATTTGACCTGAGATTGTGAAAGCTCTGTGCGTAGATCTATGCCCTAGTGCACAGTATCCTACTTGATTTATAAGTCTCTGTGCTAAAGAAGGAATCCCGATCTGAAGAAAGGAGGTTAGATCTGAAGGAAATAAGCAATATATGAAAGCTTTGTGCTCTAAGAAAGGAAAAATTAAGAATTTTTTATTAAAAGAGGTAAGATCTGCAAGATCTGTGCTTTGATAAAGGTAATAATAGTGAAAATTTTTAGATCTGGAAGCTTTGTGCTCTGTAGAAGTAAGATAAGTGCAAATTTTTATTTCTAAAGTATGGATCTAGGTATGATTCATAAGTTCTGTCCTAGCTTGAAAACTAGGGTATTAATAGATGAAAGAAGGCTTAATATGAGTAGATCTGATAAGAATAGTGAAATATATCTTATACCTATGCATAGAAAGAATGTTTGGACTAACAAATGGATGCAGGATCCTAAAAATAATTTTTTGCAGGATAGCTACCATGCTCCTAGTGGGAAATACCGGAGAAGCTGGGGATCATTTAAAAGAAAGAGAGGATTAACCCTCTATTATCATTGTAGAAGACCGGGACATCTTGCTAAGGAATGCCTTGGGAAAAGACCTGGTTGTCTTTGTTGTAAAGCTATGGACCATGAAGTGTTAGATTTCTCTAGAATGATTGCTAAGCTGGAAGAAATGAATTTGAATAAAGAATACCCTAAGGAAGATCCAGAAATGGTGGAACCCCAGAAAGAATCAGAGAAAGTATTGCTACAAATAAACGAAACCCTGAATGACCATCGACATGTCATCCTATTAGAGATCTTCAAGGAAAAAGAATGCATTGAAGTAAGAATAGGAGACTTTGACATTGACTATATTCTGGATGAAGAAACACAGGTGAATATCATGACATAAAGAACTTGGGAAGCCATAGGGAAGCTTGCTATGATCCCTTCATTAGGAGGAATAGGACTATTCAGAGGAAAACTAATAAGCCTATGTGGGAAGCTCACTCGCATACCTATGAACGCTAATGGAACTTCGATATAAGAAGGTTTTGAGATTATTAAATTTATTGAAGACAATGCCCCATTTACCATGTTACTAGGAAAACCTTGGATTGATAGAGATTAAGTCAGATGAAAAGAAGAAGAAGAAGTTTTGAAGTAGAAGAAACAAGAGTTAAAAGACTTCATGACCAGAAGGATCACACACTTGATTGTAGAACAGGAGAACAGATCGAAGCTATTTAACACTAGAAACCCAGATGTCGAAGCTTCAAGAACATTGGAAGACCCATAGAACACCGAAGTACCTACCTCAGACAAAGACAGAGTATTATCCAGGAATCCTAGGGAAGAATCTCAACAACACGAAGTAACTATGTTAAAAGAAGATAAGAATCAGAATGGAAAAAGAACTACCGAGATGAAGCTCACTGGAAAAAAGGCTAGAAAGTTAAGTAATAAGAGAGCTAAGATTGAAAAGTTGCAGAAGGTTCCAGAGGGAACTTCATAGACAGAAAATTTGTAGAATTGGAGCTTCGTCGGGATATCAGAATAGCAACACATGGCACTTCGCCATGACGAAGCAATATAGTCATTAGGGACATTATAACCATTTGATCGATGCTCCGAACGGGAAGAAAGGAAATTATGGTTCGTCATCAGACCATTGGACTGAGCCAAAGTGGACTGAGCAAGAGTTAATGTAGGCTCATACCCATTGCAAGCAAACCGTTGTCAAGTTCCTTATTTATCCCATCGTGCCACACACCGAGAACACTTTTTCCAATTGAGAATTCAAGCCCGCAGACTAAGCTGAGTTTGTACAGTGATCATCACACTCTTTCTCTCTATCTCAGTATTGTGTCTAAGTTGTTCCCTGAACCCACGATTGTTCACCCCTAGTGCGTATGTCAGAAGAATTGAGCGTTGTAGAGAAAGCTGCTGAAGAAGTTTTGATCGACTTGATGACTGAAAGAGTCATGTTAGAGAGAGGATTATCTATAGGTGTACAAGCATCATCCACAAGAGGACTGCTAGCTTCTCCATCCACTGCTCAAGCCATACCATCCCAGCTAGCCGATGAAAAGCGAACCAAGCACAAAGATGATCTCGCGAATGCTAAGTTGATTATGATCATTTTACCCACCTACCTACCACCTCTGAGCGGTGCAATCAATCGAGATAGTGTGCCCAAAGAATTTGAGTATGATTTGGTCACTGTGTACCTCCCAAAGGGGATACACGTAGTTCACGCAGACCAAGAAAATATTGCAGCATTGAAGTTTAGTGACTTCAACCTCGACGACAGGAAGGTCTACAACATGGTCACCCCACATAAATACCTGACTAGAACAAAGGGAAAGAATTTGAAGATAGATCCCCAGTCATGGGTTATGAACCTCGCGCAATCCACACTGCTCAATGTCATGAAGATTCCTCACTTCGGAAGGCACCAAGAAGTGAATGCATGCGTCAAGCTGCTGCTGTCTTGTTACCATGGTGGATACTTGTGGTTAAATCATTGTATCACAGTGGATCTGACGTTGATAAATCAGATCACAGGGCTAAGTATGCAAGGACCCGACCCACAAGATTTATACCCTGGAAAAGCCATGGACCATGCTCTCGCACAAAGGATCAAGGACACTTATGGATATTTCAAGAAGGGAATGTGAGGCTACAAGGTATCTTCTATGCAGAGTGACGCAGTGTGCCTCGCTTGTAAATTGATCATAGGAAAGTTAGTTCACAAGAACCGACCCACCCAAGTGACTGTCTTTGTAGTCGAACTTTCAGGAAAGTGTGTAGAGAGCCTACAAATGAATTGGGTGAAGTACCTTGTGAACCATTTGGAACTGTACTGTAGGGAAGCGCAAAATCAGGGATATGAATTCCACTTCAGCTGGCTTCTAATCCTGATCGCTTTCATTGCATGGGAGATGCCAGAAGGTGCGACCTTCTCAGACATCGAGCCCTTTGAACCTCTGTCCATGAAGTTCAGTACACTGTGGTATTCTAGTGACATGAACAAGCAATGGAAATCAAATGTCGTGTTCCATACATATTACAACCAGCTGAAGACAACCATACAGTCTGAGCCTCGCATCATGCCGAATACTCTCCATAGGTTTCGACCATTAATGAAATTCAGTGTAGACCACCATTTCATTTATATTACAGTGTGCACTAACGAGCACAAGAAACAACTTTAGTCTTACTACAAGCTGACAGAGGAGGACTTAGAAGAGATTACTAATGACTAGTCGGTGAACCTCCTCATTGCAGTAGATCCTGCGGAGATGTCCAACATTGACAGACCAGAAGCAGCGCATGATACACTTGGACCCAGCAAGACAAAGAAAAATGAAGAAGCCCAATATGTAAGTAGTACCTTAGCGATGATTGCTTCCATCTCACCTGTGAAAGGAGGAGATGATAGAGAAATAGATGGTGCAAAAGTTGAACAGAATAAAGGCGAGGAGGACCCCTCAAAGAAAAAGAAGGTTTCCCCCCCAAAGACTTCTTCTCGGAAGAAATAGAAAGCCTCTATGACCAAAATGCAAACTACCCTCAACTCATATGACTTTGATTTCATCTTAGCATCCCTAAACGATGCTTCGTTGGAGATAGAAAAGAAGCAAGAGGCTCAGCAGGAGGAGATATGCAATCGAGCTAAGGTTGAACTTCAAGAGGTGTAGCAGGCACTATAGTCCAGCCGCATAGTTCCCACTGTGCCTCTGCCATTGGAAACACCAAAACTGGGAGATGAGTCAACTCAACTCCATCGAATTGTTGATACAGTTGAAGCTCGCCTTCGACGAGCACAAGAAGAAATAGCGCAATCCACCCAGGCTTTAGCACAAGTACAGGGAGACCTTTTAGAGCAACGCAGTACTGCAGAATGAGAAAATATTGCTCTCCAGGCAAAGTGGGATGAAGAAAGAGCACAACTACAACAAAGCAAGGAACAGTTGCTCGCGGAGAAACTCGAAGTAAAGGAAAGGGTCAACAAAGCACTTCTCTCTATGACAGTCGTCGAAGTAAAGGATGAAGAGAGAGTTCCACAGCAGGTGGCATAACTTGAAGAAGTAATTCAATAACTACAACAATGCATAATAGATTTGGAGCTACACACATTTCCTGATACCCCACAATATGTAAGAGATCAAAGGGAAGCAACTGCCCATAGCTCAGTTGAGATATTGAAGGCTCTTGTTGGGGAGTGCAAGAATCTGAGTAATCGCAGTGCCCAAACATATGAGAAGCTCACTGAGAACCCAGAGTTACAGGCACTGGAGTCATAGCTCCAGGAAGTGAAGCAGCATGCAGACACACTACAGGCACAGCTAAAGGCCCTATCAACTGTAGACAGAATGAAGAGATCTCAAGAGAAACGGACCGCCCAACAACATTTCCATACGATCTAGAGCAAAGTTATGGAAGTAACTCAACAACTCCAACCTCTGCAAGATAAGGCATGCCAATTGTTCATAGAGGTTGAAAGTTGAGGAGCAGAGCTAGAAGAGATTGTCTCTACAACAGAACAGTGCCTAGAAGGGCCAGTGAATGATGCAGTGATCCAGAAGTTCACCGAGCAAGAGGTTGTAGCAAAGCAACATGTCTAAGAAGCTTGAGCCAAACTCGAGGCATTCGAAGCATAACTGATTAGACCGGAGTGACTCGAGATGAGTCACACGTGAGTGTTGGGGGCCTGTTGGCCCTTGACCAATTTTTGGGAGATTCTTGGGCATGTTGACCTATTTTGGGACTTCGATAGCCTATCAAAGGAAGAGCGCAAGACAAAGTGGATATCAAGGGATCTCGGCCCCTTTTTGGGTCCTTTTTGGGTTTTTGGGATTATGTAATGGGAATGGGATATTGGCCCATGAGTTCACCCATGTTTAGGCCTATTTTGTATATAAATAGATTCTTAGGCAAGATAGAAGTAGAGTGCATATATGTGATGTAAATGTATGCTAAGTGCAAGTAGAGTCTGTAATTTCTTTGTGCATGACTGTAAGAGACTTGCAGAGCTAAGTGCAGGTCCTTGTAGCAGATTGGGGAAGGCTTAGTGTTGTAACTCAAGGAAGAAGGATCTAGCGAGCTGCACAGATCTTATGTCCTGTGCAGAGTAAGGGTTTTGAGGCTCTGTGCTTGTAACCGATTGACTGAAGACAATAAAGAATAAGAGTTGGTGGATGTAGCCCCAGGGTGGGGGTGAACCATGTAAACACTGTGTTATGCTGCTTTGTGCTTTGTCTTGATGTGTTCACATATTATTTGCTAAGTGCTTTGATGTATTTAGATAGATCTACTTATTCTTTGTGCTTATTATATGTCAGAATGTTAGATCTGATCTATATAGTCATTCTTAGTGCTTGATCTACTTGACCTGATCTATTTACCTATGCTAAGTGTCTAAATACATTAGATTAGTGTGAATGCTACGAAGCTCTGTTTTATCAGCGAAGTGGGTATTGATTTCATATTGAGGAACTGACGGTACTAAGTGCTTTACTAAGTAGTACAATCACATATCTATGTCCTAGCTAAGGTTTCAGACACCTGAGTCTTGCAACCACCCCTGCCTCTACCTCGGGTGAGACTTCATCTGCTCCACAGGTGTTGCCGAAAGGGCCGGTAGTTAGGGCTTTGTCGGTGCACTGTTGTAGCGTTGAACCTTGGGTTTGCCCCTATGCCAACAGACAACGTTGGTGGCTTTCAATATTTCGAAAGAAAATACAACAAAGGAATTGATGGACACATTAGCTAAACTGTATGAAAATCCCTTAGCATCCAATAAGGTATTTCTAATGAAGAGATTATTTAATATGAATATGTTAGAAGGTGGGTATGTTGCAGATCATTTAAATGAATTTAATATGATTACTAATCAACTAAGTTCTATAAAAGTGGACTTTGATGATGAGGCCAGGGATCTTCTAATATTGTGCTTATTGCCAAAAATTTGGAATGGTTTGGTCATGGTGTTGGCACAGGGGCAGACCCAGGGTTCAACGCTACAACAACGCACCAACAAAACCCTAACTACCAGCCCTTTCGGCAACACCTACGAAGTAGATGAAGTCTCACTCGAGGTAGAAGCAGGGGTGGTTGCAGGACTCAGATGTCTACAACCTTAGCTGGGACACACATATGTGATTATAAGACCTTATCAAAGCACTTAGAAATTACAGTTCATCAGTATTAAACTAGTATCTTCTTCACATACAAAACCCTAATTACAGAGCATCGCAGTATTCAACCATATCTAGTATGTTCAAGCACTAAGCACACCCACATAGATCAGATCTAGCATTCATCCATATTATTAAGCACGTAGCATCAACAGATCTATCTATCATTCATCTATATCAAAGCATCTAAACAAGTAAACACATAAACACATCAATACATTGCACAAAGAAACCATAACACAATATATACGTGGTTCACCCCCACCCTGGGGCTACATCCACCAACTCTTCTTCTCTTTATTATCTTCTGTCAAGTGTCTTACAGGCACAAAGCATCAGAACACTACTCCACATAGGACAGGAGATCTACACGCACTTCGTCAGATCCTCCTTCCCCAAGTAGTTCTAGGCACAGAGCCTTACATAGTCTGCACAAAAAGCACTACAGATGACTTGCACTTAGCTCTGCAAGTATTAATCACATATTCTTGCACATATCTAGTACTAGCACTCAACCATCGGTCACTACTTACATCACCTAGTCTTCTATTTATACATTACAAAATAGACCTAAGCATCGGTAAACCCATGGGCCGACATTCCCATACCTGTTGCATAGCCCCAAAACCCAAAAATCCCTAAAGAGGGGCCGATATCCCACGATATCCACTTCATCTTGCACTCCACCTTCGACAGCATATCGAAGTCCCAAAAATAGATCAAACATGACCAAGGATCCTCAAAATTGGTCAAGGGCCAACAAGCCCCCAACAATCACCTGTGACTCATCCAGAGTCACTCTGATCTGGGTAATTCTGCCTCAAAATCCTCAAGCTTGGCTCGAGAAGCTTTGACTTGTTGCTGTGCCATGGCCTCTTTCTCAATGAACTCTTGGACAACAACTTCGTTGACAGGTCCCTCTAGGCGCTGTTCAGTTGTAGTGATGACTTGCTCTAGCTCTGCTCCTCGGCCTTCGATCTCTGTGAATAGTTGGCAAGCCTCATCCTGTATAGGTTGGAGCTTCTAAGTCACTTACATGACTATGCTCTGGATGGTGTGGGCCCGTTGTTGAGTAGTGCGCTACTCTTGGGATCGATTCATCCTTTCAACAACTGACAGGGGCTTCAATTGCACCTGTATTTTTTTTTCTTGCTACTTCACCTCCTGGAGCTATGACTCTAGTGCCTTCAGTTTTGGATTCTCAGTGAGTTGCTCATAAGTCTAGGCACTGCGATCTCTTAGTTGTTTACATTCCATGGCAAGATTCTCTCAACTACACTTTGAGCAGTTGCATCTCTTTGATCTGTCACATCCTGCGGTGTGCTGAGCATTATTCAGAGCTCTAAGTCTGTTATTCTTTGTTGTAGTTGCTGAATAGATTCCACGAGCTACTCTACTTGATGCTCAATGTGGTCTTCTACCTTTGTCTCTAAGCCTGTCATAGAGCGGAGTTCTCTGTTGACTGATTCTTTCACTTTGAGTTGCTCTGCGAGAAACTTTTGTTTTTCTTGCTGAATCTGTGCTTTATCCTCTTCAAACTTTGTTTGGAGAGGAACCTTCTCCTGCTCTGAAATTCGACGTTGTTCTACGAGTACTTATTGCACTTGCTTTAGAGCCTAGGTGGCCTGTTCAGTTTCTTCCTATGCATGACAAAGGCGAGCTTCGGTCGCATCAACTAGTCGACGGAGTTGGGCTGGCTCATCTCCTAAATCTAGTTCTTCTGATGGAAAGGGCATAGTGGACACTGCACAACTAGACTGAAGAGCCTGCTATACCCCTCGGAGCTCAAAATTGATTCTGTCGTACATCCCCTCCTGCTTCGCTTCCTATTTTTTTAAGATTTCCTACGAGGCTTCATTTACAGCTGCAATGATGAAGTCAAAGTCATCAATAGTGAGCATAGTCTGCATCTTGGTCAATGTGGCTTTGGATTTCTTTCAGGAAGAGGGTTTCGGAGGAGAAACCTTCCTCTTCTTTAGGGGATCAACCTCATCTCTAGGCGGTGTTACTTCTCCTTATTTCTGCTCATCTTCTTTGCCATTTATCTCTTCTACTTCGTCATCACCCCCTCGGCTAGGTGATACTGAAGCAATTTTTTTCTAATGCTCTGCTTAAGTCTTGGACTTCTGCTAGCTTCTTCCTTCTACTGGTTCTGGGTGTGTCATGTTCTTTGTGAGTGGCCTATGAGCTGTCAAGTTTGGGGTCAGACATCTCTATAGGATCAGCGGAGATAAGGAGTTCTACTGACCAGTCCTTAGTTATCTCCTCGAGGTCCTCTTCTATGAGCTTGTAGTACGAATGGAGCTCCTCCTTATGCTCATATACTCGTGCAATGATATAGATGAAGTGCCAATCTGCGTGGAACTTCATGAGGGGTCAGAATCACTGTAGGGTGTTTAGAGTCATGTGAGGTTCAACTTCAATATCCCTCTTCAATTGGAGATGGTATGCATGAAAAACTGCGTTCGAATTCCACTATTTTCCCATATTGCTTGAGTACTAGAGTGTGGTGAAATTTGTAGCAAGCGGATCGAATGGATCAATGTCCAAGAAAGTCACACCTTTTGGCATATCCTAAGAAATAAACACTACGAGGATCAGGAGCCAGCAAAAGTGGAACTCATAGCCCTGATCTTGAGCTTTGCGATAGTCTAACTCCAGCTGGTTGACTAGGTACTTCACCCAGTTCATCTGTAGGCCTTCTACACATTTCCCTATGAGGTCAACGACAAACCCTATGACCTGCGTGGGTCTGTTCTTCCTAACTATATTTCCCGCAATTAATTTTCATGCTAGGTGCATTATGCCATTCTGGATGGAAGCTACCTTGTAGCCTCACATCCCCTTCTCAACATCGTCGTAGGTATCCTTGATCTTCTATGCTAATGCACGATCTTTGGCTTTCCTTGGATAGAATTCATGTAGGTCAGGTCCTTGCATGCTCAATCCGGTGAAACTATGGATCAACGTCATATCGATTGTGATACGTCGGTCTGGCCATAAGTAGTCGCCATGGTAACATGAGAGAAGGAGGTTAACATAGGCGTTAACCTCCTGGTGCCTTCCAAAGTGTGGGATTTTCATTACATTCAATAGGGTGGACTGCGCGAGGTTCATCGTCCACAGCTGGGGGATTATTTTCAAGTTCCTGCCCTTTGTCCTAGTTAAGTATTTATACAGGGCGAGCATACTATGGTTCTTGCGGTCTCCTAGGTTGAAGTCACTGAAATTCAACGTTGTGATCTTGTCCTGCTGCTCTCTCACTGTGCATATCCCCTTCGGGAGGTACACAATAACCATGGTGTAATCAAAATCTCTTGGCACACTATCACGACTCACCGCGCTGGCTAGAGGCGGGATGTAGTCAGGTAAGATGGTCAAGATTAGCTTCGCATTTTCTAGGTCATCTATGTGCTTGGTTCTCTTTTCTGTGACGAATCAGGATGGTCTGAATCCATGAGCAGTCGACGAATAGGCCTATACTCCTCTCATTGAGGATGCTTGAATACTTGTAGACATTACTTTCTTGGCCATGATATCGATGAGATCTTCTTCAATGATTTTCTTCATGGCGCTCAGCTCGTCCGACATACATTCTTAGATCAGATGGATGAATGAGTGTGCAAAACAATAGAACTGGTATTGATCTTACTAATCACAACGTGGTAGTAATGAGTTCTCTCTGATACAATTCAAAAAAGTGTTCTCGGTACAATAGTCGATGGAATAAGTAGACAACAATGTAACTGATCTTTCCAACAGACAAGAGACCTTCATTAATTCAGTTATGTCCGTTACGGAGCAGTCCCAACAGTCTGATGGTGAGCCTTCTGACCACAAATGTAGTTCTACCCATTCGGGGCATCATTCTAACGGTTATACTGTTTCCAACGGATATATTTCTTTTCCATGGCGAAGTGCCATGTGGCGTTGTTCTGATATCCGACGAAGTTCCAGTTTTGCAAATTTTTCTTCTGCGAAGTTCCCTCTGGATTCTTCTGTAATTTTTCGATCTTTTCTCTCTTCTTACTGAGATTTCTAGCCTTTTTCCCAGTGATCTTCATCTCGTTATTCCTCTTTCCATTCTGATTCTTATCTCTTCTTGGCACAGTGTTGGCAGCCAATTCACATTTTTTCACTATCTTATAAGCTGCCTACACCAATGTTTTGCAAACATCATTTTTTCATTGCAATTTTCAAGTAAACGACATTTTTTATTTTTTGCGACATTTGCACATTTGCCTTCGTATTGTTTTCACGACTGTAAGCGTGAAAACTTAGTCTTTCGAAGTCACATTTAAATCATTATTTGAACTGTCATGATCTTTCTTGTCAATATGCCTATTGCGCTTACATTTCACTTATCATTATGCACCTAGCAAAAGTTTCGAACTATACTCATTGGACATTCTTGGATTGATTGTGTGACTTGGTTTTATTGAGTTTGTAATGTATTGGCATTTGGATTTGCATTTTATTTGACCTACTTGATTATTGGTTTTATGAAAATACATAGGTGTTATGGTTAAATCCTTTATATATATCTTTTATTATGATACCTATGTTCGTATTTTCATAACTATTGGCATGTTGGTTATATGAAGACCTATTGGCACATTGGTTAAACTATTGATATGAGCCGATACATTGGCGCATGGTTAAATATTTGGTATTGGTTTCAAATTCAATGTTGATGGTTCAAAACTATGGCACAACATTGATTACGCGCGTTGGTTTATACACTTACCATTGGATTCATTGGTCGGCCAAGTGACATGACTGTTGAACTATGCTATAATGAGGTTTAACAGCTATGAACGTTGGCGGTGGTACTATTGGCAATAACTATTTTGCATGGCAGAGATAAGCTCCACCACCTTCGCACGCTAACATTTATGCCTAGCCCTTATCCTCGTTCACCTCTGTTAGCCCGAATAACCCTTCGTGCATTTTGCTCCTGTGTGTGCTATGATCCAAACCCTGGGCTTACCGTGTGCTCGGCTCCATGGCACCAGTCGTGTGAATCGAGCCAAACAACAATCAAGCCTTGTTAATGTTTGGCAATGCCCGTAAAGATTTGGAAGAAAACGGGTGGCTTACCTTCATACAGTGATTCGAGGGTTTTAATCTCCGTGTTGCACAACAGTTTTCTTTGACTTTCGATGGTTGTAGAGCCAAGGTGGGCGACATCCGCTTGGAAATCAATGAGGAATTTATCAGTTCTGCTACAGGGTTACCATCCTTGGGACAGCTTTGGTTTAAGAATTCTAAGGTCGAGGATGTGCCATGGACGCTACTATTCGTCTCCCAAAAGGTCACCTCTTGTGATAGAGGTATGCCCATCTCTGCACTTTAACCACGATGGCACGATACTTTGATGGTGGTCAAACAGTTCATGACCTGTGAAGGTTGATATGGACTTGTGTTTCTCTACCACCTGCGTTTGCTAATGAATTTTATGGGATACTCGTTGAATATGCCCTTCTATCTCCATCGTAGCCTATATAAAATGTCGAAAAGGTTTGAAAAGGAGAAGGCTGACAGCAGCCTATTCCACCATGGACTCATTAAAATTATCATTGTTTATCATTTGAGTCTACACAGTGATAGGTGGAGAGCTTTCATTGCTCGAAATGGTTTTGATGATACAGACCCTATCCAGGTTGACAAGCCTATGGTAAATGAAACCAAGGTCTAGCCACTCGTGCCCTTACATGTCCTACTGCCCTCTCCTAAGACTTCGGTCGACCCTGCTATTGACTTACTAGACGTTGGAACTGAGAAGGCCGAGGTTATGAAGAAACCTATGAGCAAAAAGGCTAAGGCAAACCCTACTTCTAATGCCAAGGGTAAAAAGAACGCTCGGCTTATTTCGAGAATGGCTAGGAACAAACCTAAACCCTCTGCTGAGTCAAAGCCTATTGTCCTTAGTGAGGATTCAGACTCTGACGTAGAACGTTTCTTAGCCAGCGAGTACCCTTACTCCCAGGGTTTGTGCCCCGAACCACCTTATGATTTCGTGACGAATCTTCCCCCCTGCCTAAGGAACAATCCCAGTTACCCAGGGATTAAATTGTCTAATGAAACCCTCAGCCATATGTCCAAACCCTCACCTACTCTTTCAAAACCCACACAACCATCCTGTAACCAATGTGATTTATGGTTGGGACGATACTACATCGACATTCCCATACTCCAATCGAAAATCCAATCACTAGAAGATCAAGTTGCAGTATTGACCAGTCAAAGAGACAAGCTCCAAGCAACTGATAAGAAGCAGAAGACAACTGGCTCCATCCTTTTCAAAAATGTCGAATCAGCCACAGCCGTTATCAACTCCAAATTGTTGTGATCAATCCATCTGCTCGCCATACAAGTATGATTTCGATATCATTTTAGTTTTATGAATGACCAGGGTTAATATAATGATTCGAATTTTGTCTTCGAATAAGATTTGTTTACATTTTGAAATGACTCTGTCATAATGTGTTCATCCTATATACGTTTCGCTTTGCTAAAAATAAATGAAATTTTGTTTTGAATACATGATTTGATCATTCCTAGTTTAGCTATTGATAGATTTTTATTGGATTTGAATGGTTTTTGTTTGGATTTGATTTGGTCGTTTCTCTGATTAAGTCAACGAAACTGATAGTTTTCTTTCAATTGAATTCGTTTTGTATCTACTCTGAACAGGAAGTCTCTCATGCTCAATTTAGAATACGATTTCGTTTAGATTTGATTTTTTTATGATTCGTATGCTGTGATTGGCAACGATTTTGATGAGTTGGGTTGTTGCGATATTTTAATATACTCTATCTTCTAAGAACAGGAATACGACTCTATTCGGTTTCAATTTGAAAAGAACTACTCTATTTTCATGGAAACAATACTTTCACTTTAGACCTGTGCGAATGATATTCACGCCTAAATCGTGGAACGTTTTCGATCCACGACAACTTTGTTAAACCCCTGCCGTTTGTTTCGCTTGATTGGATAGTGGTGTCTTCAGTTAGTTTGATCGATTTTATGAATTGCATTCGTCTTAAAAAATAGATTTGATTACAGCCCTATTCTCAAACAAGTTTGTTAACTCAGTTCGACTTATGTCATTCTGTTAAATTCATATGAGGAAATTCAGGTAGTAGTCGTTTCAAAATGCATTTAAGAATTGATCTCGTGATGATTTTGTCTGCCCCAATTTGCATAACAAACAATCGGCTGATCCTGTTATGATTTCATTTGAATTGATTTGCACACTAGTTTGAGTTAATCCACTCGTGGCATGTATCGTTTGCTATGACATTACAGCTACAACGATTTAAAATGATCTGTTCTGGATGCAATCGTATCTCCTGTTGATAAGGCAGCATAAAAATTGCCCACAAATTGTTTTGATTATATCAGTTTCAATTGGATATGAAACGATTTCACAAATATTTGGTTATGATTCTGTTCATCCGACTTCATGGTAACAAACGAGACAGAGTATGCATATCTCTATGATCATTTGATTGATATTGATCCTATTTGATTTCGAATGGTATAACCATTTCAATTTTAATGATTCGTTTTCAAATTGCTATTGGATGTTAATTCAATTTAATTTTTTAAAAGATTTTCAATCTATTTTAATGTTGATTCTGTGTCTTATTTAGACCAGCTACAGAATCGCAAGATTCTGTAGCTAGTCTATAGGATTAGATTTTTATCATTTTATTAATAAAGAATCTTTCTAACTTGTTCATTTTTGGTCCTTTTCAGGTAAATTCGAATTGCATGGGACATTTTGGAAAGGCTAGGGGATATTTGTGTGTTTAGTTTTATTGTAGTTTCTTAGTTTAGTTGAACTTGGGATATCTTCCCAGATTTTATATAACAGTTTTGATAACTTCCACAGGGAGGTTTTACCCCGTGGAAAACTTATAAATACTTATTATTTTTGTAATAAGGATCATCCTCACTTGTGGGAGAACCAGGATATGGATTTCTAATACAAACTGAGACAAAAGTTGATGTTCTGCTACAACTTTCGCTTTCATAATATCAATCTTTTGTTTCAAGTTTATGCATGTCATTAGCAATTGATTATAGACTACTTTAGCTATCATAGTCTTTTGCAAAATGATGTGATTTAATTAATATGATCCATGTCTAATTTCTTTCAACATTTAAAAACACAACAATTACTTTATTCAGTTAATGAACGACAGATTTCTCTTCTTCATCAATTGAATTATTTCGTATAAGTCTTTGCATATGGGTTTATCTAACTGTGGAGATTTATAAATCATATGATTGTTGTAATTTTTATGTCTTGTTTGTCTTGTAATCATACTTGAAGAGCATTGCAGCTATCGTTTACGAGCAGCTCCTGGATAATTCGGTGCGGGTTTCCTCCCTCCGATCAGCTATAACAGTCATCATACACAAGGCAAATCTGGAGCATTTCTCTAGGTCAGTTTGCGATTTATTTTCGTTAATTTCTATAGTATTATATTAGTATTTTAGTTAAATATATTTGTAGTTTAGATTAGTGATTTGGTTTAGTTAGTTTTCTGTTTTATTTCTGTTCATAAAATTATAAAATCAACAAAAATATCTTTCTCTGTCTTAGGGCAGAATGCAAATGAGTTTTTTCAGGTTTTATTCAAATCTGTAAATTGTAGATAATGTACATTTTGTGAATAAGTTATATTTCCATTAGTAGTTAGATAGTTAATTAGTTAGTAGATTGTACATATAGAATAGTTAGCTTAGTTTATTAGTTTGTTTTATTTCTTTTAGTTAGATTAGTTAGTTTTTTTAATAGTTAGTTTAGTTTATTAGTTAGTTTTTTTTTTTTTTAGTTAGATTAGTTAGTTTAGGATAGTTTTTCTTTTTGTTTTCTTAGGACCTTAGATCGACTAATGGAGCCGCTAAACCCGTCAGGGTGGTTCATCCCAAACGGCTTGGGTTATTAGACAACCCCGGACCGGTTCCACTCTCCCAGTTGACGGACGGTCAATTTCGCCTGTCAACACATAGTAACTTCGCGCTGTTGAGATTCTTTCCTAGGATTCAAGGGCAATACTTCTTCTCTATCAGGGGTAGGTGCTTCAGTCTTCTGTGAGTTTTGTTGTGTTCTTTCAACTTTGACATCCAAGTTTGTGGTTCTAACTAGATTCTATCTGTTCTCTCGTTCTTCAATCAAGTGCGCGATCCTCCTAGTCATGAAATCTTTTAATTCTTGCTTTTTCTGCTCTAAGACTTCTTCTTCTTTCCTTCTGGACTGATCCTTTTCGATCCAAGGTTTTCCTATTAACATAGCAAATGGGGTGTTATTCTCAATAAATTTAACAACCTCAAAATATTCTTCTGTCAAAGTTTCATGAGCACTCATAGATATCTGGGTAAGTCTTCCACATAGGGTTATCATCTTTCCTCTAAATAATCCTATTCTTCCTAATGAAGGAATCATAGCAAGCTTTCCTAGAATTTCCCAAGTTCTTTCTGTCATTATATTCACCCGTGTTTCCTCATCCAGAATACAGTCAATGTCGAAGTCTCCTATTCTTACTTCTCTTTGCTCTTTCTCTTTTAAGATCTCTGATAGATTAGTATCTCTGTGGTCATTCAAGGTTTCTTTCATCTGTAATAGTACAATCTATGATTCCTTTTTAGGTTCTGCCATGGTCTCAGTTTCTTAACCTCTCTCAGGGTCTACTTGTTTCATATTCATTCTTTCAAGTTTAGCAATCATTCTAGGGCAATCCAAAACTTCATGATCCATAGCTTTACAACAAAGACAACTAGGTCTTCTACTAGGGCATTCCTTAGCAAGATGTCTCGGTCTTCTACAACTGTAACAAAGAGTTAATCCTCTCTTTCTCTTAAATGATCCCCATCCTTTCATGTACTGCACTAGGATCATGGTAGCTAACATGCAAAAAATTCTTTCTAGGATCCTGCATCCATTTATTAGTCCAAATATTCTTTCTATGCATAGGAATAACATATCTTTCACTATTATTATCAGATATACTCATATCAAATCTTCTTTCTTCTAGTTGCACCCTAGTTTTCAGGTTAGGACAAAATTTATCAAACATACCTAGATCCATATTCCTGAAAAAAAAATTTCCACTTATCTTACTTTGGCAGAGGACAAAGCTTCCAGATCTACAAATTTTCACTATTCTTACCTCTATCAGAGCACAAAGCGTTCAGATCTTACCTCTTTTCTTCAGATCTGCCTCCTTCCTTAGCACATAGCTTCGCAAGTCAAGCAACAGATCTATGTACAAAGATTTATTTCTTTTCCTCAGTTCCTAGAAATCACAGTTTTAGGACCCGACAATGGAACCATTTGTTGGCACATGGGCAGACCTAGGGTTCAATGCTACAACAACGCACCAACAAAACCCTAACTACCGACCCTTTCGGCAACACATGCGAAGCAAATGAAGTCTCACCTGAGGTAGAAGCAGGGGTGGTTGCAGGACACAAATGTCTGCTACCTTAGCTAGGACATAGATCTGTGATTATAACACCTTATCAAAGTACTTATAAATTACATTTCATCAGTATTAAACCAGTATCTACTTCGCAGAAAAAACCCTAATTACAGAGAATTGCAGTATTCAACCAGATCTAGTATGTTCAAGCACTAAGCACATCCAAATAGATCATATCTAGCATTCATATATATTATTAAGCACGTAACATCAACAAATCTATCTATCATTCATCTATATCAAAGAATATAAACAAGTAAACACATAAACACATCAACACATTGCACAAAGAAACCATAACACAAGATATACGTGGTTCACCCTCACCCTGGGGCTATGTCCACCAACTCTTCTTCTCTTTATTATCTTCTGTCAACCATTTTATAGGCACAAAGCATCAGAACACTACTCCGCATAGGATAGAAGATCTATGTGCACTTCACTAGATCCTCCTTCCCCAAGTAGTTCTAGGCACAAAGCCTTACACAGTTTGTGCACAAAGCACTACAGGTGACTTGCACTTAGATCTGCAAGTCTTAATCATGTCTTCTTGCACATAGCCAGTACTAGCACTCAGCCATCGGTCGCTACTTACATCACCTAGTCTCCTATTTATACATTACAAAATAGGCCTAAGAATGGGTAAACCCATGGGCCGACATTCCCATACCCGTTACATAGCCCAAAAACCCAAAAATCCCTAAAGAGGGGTCGAGATCCTGTGATCTCCGCTTCATCTTGCACTCCGCCTTCGACAACCTATCAAAGTCCCTAAAATAGGTAAAACATGACCAAGGATCCTCAAACCTGGTCAAGGGCCAACACATGGCTATAAGTAACTCTATCTCTAGTTCAAACACTTTAAAATTTGATGATGTTGTTGGTGTTCTCCTTAGCGAGGAAATGCAACGGTAAAGCAGGAGAAAAATAAAGAAGAAAATGTAACAGGTGATGTGTTACAAGATGCTTTGTTTCTTTCTGTAGATATTATTTCCGAGTCTT